>JAFJYG010000006.1:0-184020 GCA_017366145.1 Cadophora sp. M221 | reverse complement strand
GATCCACAAGACCCAAGACCCAACCCAAGACATCAAGAAGCACAAGAACAAATAAAACCCATGCCTGCACATATCGCAAAAACGAAGCAACACATCAACTGCTCCACGAACAAAGCAGAGTTAATGGTTGGTGATTCTCAACAACCAATATCCGTCCATTGAGTCATTGCCGTACGTCGAACAGAGCGGTTCCATGCCGTGCTACATTTATCCAGTACATCCTCGCAACACAAACGTTACTAACGATTGGCGATCTACTTATCTCCACATACATCCACCATTCACATCCACACACATCCACTCTACCTACCCATGCAAAATGCATGTTTGTTAAAGTCGTACGACCTTGCTCAAGTTACAGACTTATCTTGGCAGGGAGATGTGAGCATGTAAGCACGTTCCCGTCGCGAGACGAGCTTTCTTTGGTTCTGGTAGCGAAATTCGTGTACATGTAAGACGAGGAGGAGGAGGAGGAGGAGGAGGAGGAGATACAATGCATGCATGCATTGGCATTGGCACTGGCAATAGTGGTGTTGTGAGTTGCTTGTCGTGGCTGTTTGGATATTGAAAAGCGTGCTACGGACACGTGATGTTGTGGAACGGAATGGAATGCTGGGAAGATTGAAATGGACAAGTACAAGTATCAGAACTTGGGGAATTCTCGACAATTGAAAGCAAGGAAGCAGGAATAAATATCTCAATATGATGCTGCACAAATGACGAATTCAAAGTATGACATGGGCTGCACTTGCTGATGTTTTGGTATGTCGAAATTGCATGTCATCTTATTCCAGCCAAGGGGCCAACAAGGAGGAGAGAATTAATGAAGTGACTCTCAGCTCTTGGACAGAGACTTGCAAATCAGCAGTCCTGGATTCTTCTCACACATCTCACAAAGAGATCTCTATTGCCTTTCCAGCTCCGGCTTCCTAGACTATCGTGCACCTCGTTTCACTTCATACCATTTCTATGCCTATGCATCCATTCATACCCTCCATCCCATTCCCAAAAGAACTCCATTGCTATGCCTATCCCATGCAGAAAGTGAGCTTTTCATCCCATGCTATCCATGCACACCAATCGGATGAAATCAGATCAATCATATTCCTTCATGCGGGTGTGATGAATGCTCTCAATGCCGCCTCTGCGTTTCCATCGTGGGATTTTAGTAGGTCTGTTGCTTTGATCTTGGATAATTCTAGTTCGTCGATCTGGGAGAAGCGTGGTTAGTGGTTGGCTGAGGAGGTGTTTGAAGGGCTAGGCAATGAATGGCATAAAAGAGATTGTTTGTAGAAAGAGAAGCACCGAAAATTAAAAAGAGGGAAGTATTCTGTAAGTAATTGAAGGAGGGGTAATTGTAAATGTGCTGAGGAATGAGGGGTAGTATTGAGCCTTGATGAAGTCCCAGCCGAAGTAAACCGTGGACAATTGAACCATGGTTTCCCTGGATTGAAATATCCTTGCGTGCAGAAGAAGACACAGAGAGTCTCTCTTGTAACAGAATAGATAAACCCTTCTTAATCTCTAGACATAATGGCCACTTGAACAAGATTTGGTGGACAAAGTGCGAAAGAACTGGCAAACATTGACCAATTTGTCCAAATAACCTTCCTATAAAAAGTCTTTCCCACAGCATATTGATTCAAAGAAATCCCCAGCCGACTTACCAACAAAGTAACATCCGCAGGATCAACCTTCACCGTCTTCTTAACCACCTTCTGCTCGCCCTTCTTCGCAACCGCACCATTTGTAGCCCCCGCACCAGCACCACTCAATCTCTCCATGGCCTTCCTCACAGCCTCCTGATCTACATCTTTGCCCGCCGACTCGTCATCTCTAGGCCTATCGAGGGAGGAGAGAGCAGCTGCTGCTTTGCGGTCTTCGGCTGACTTGGCTGCGACTGGGATCTCGTCGTCGACATCGCCTGTTGTCGCACCTTCGACTATTGTAGGGGGCTGTGTTTCTGCCATTGTGATTGGGATGGGAGGGTTGAAGGTGTATTTGTGAATTGGACGGTGGTGTAGAGACAGCTAATACTTGGGAGGTCGTTGGAATTAACAAGCTTTGGTGGGGGATAGAATGGAGTCTGTGACCTAAACCCAGTCCAGTCCAGTGCAGAGCGGCCCGTCATCAATAGCAGCACACTTAATGAATCCAGCCTCTTAAAGCAGCGTGCATTATTCGGAGGCCGGAACAACCCCTTCCGGCTCGCTTCCCACAAATGACATGACTCTATCCTGATGGACACAGCTCTGATTCCCTTCACCTCGAATTCCTCCTCCTTCTCCTCCTCATCCTATCTTCAAGCGAACTTTTGATGCTATTCCCAGATCTTGCTGCACAATACTCTTTGCGCCATATCATTATTCTTTCACAATAATTGCACCCATCAATTCTTCTGCGCCCTCAAAATTACACAATGGCACAGTTCAATGGCCACCCCGCCAAGTCCACTTTCGCTGCCCCTCCATCACCATGGTCTCCCAGCTCCTGGACCAGCAAACCAATCAAGCAAGACGCCATATACGAAGACCGCACAGCCGTCGAGAAGTCTCTCTCAAAGCTAGAACGTCTCCCTCCTATTGTCACTCCCACCGAAATCGAGAAACTCAAAGCCAGTCTCCGAGATGTGGCTCTTGGTAAGGCATTCCTCCTCCAGGGTGGTGACTGCGCAGAACTCTTCGACTACTGCGAGGAGAATGCCATTGAGTCCAAGATTAAGCTGCTCCTCCAGATGAGTTTGGTGCTTATTTGGGGTTCCAATAAGCCCGTCGTGAGAATTGCGAGGATGGCTGGCCAGTATGCGAAGCCGAGATCCAGTCCAACAGAGCTAGTTGATGGTGTTGAAACTCCTTCGTTTAGAGGAGATATCTTGAATGGCTTTGAACTTGGGGAGAGAGCTCTTGATCCAGCGCGTCTTGTTAGGTAATTCTTCAACCTCCTTGTCTCCTCCCTTTTCTCCCCTCTGCCCTCCTCCCATGCCCTTTCATCTATTCTCTGCGCTCATCCTCCTCCTCCTCCTCCTCCTCATTACTCAGCTAACCCAACCAGCGCCTACTTCCACTCTGCAACCACCTTGAATTTCATCCGTGGTTCCATCGCCTCCGGAATCGCTGATCTTCACCGTCCTCTCGATTGGGGTCTCGGTCACGTTCAAGATCCAGAGCTGCAAACCAAATACTCCAACATCGTCTCTTCCATCACAGATTCCCTCCGCTTCATGCGTACAGTCGGTGCAGACACAGCAGGTCAACTCCAAACCGTAGATCTCTTCACAAGTCACGAAGGTCTCCTCCTTGAGTACGAACAGCGCCTCACCAGACTCCTCAAGAACCCTACAAAGTCCCAAGAATCCTCACGTGCTCCTGATGCTACAGTAGATGATGGCAAGTCTTACTACAACACCTCTGCTCACTTTCTCTGGGTTGGAGACCGTACGAGGCAGATTGATGGTGCTCACATCGAGTACTTCCGTGGCATCGCCAACCCCATTGGCGTCAAGATTGGTCCAACGACCTCCCCCTCTGACCTGCTAGCCCTCCTCCGCACCCTCAATCCATCAATTGAAGTGGGCAAGATCACACTCATCACCAGATACGGCGCTTCAAAAGTCAGATCCCTTCTCCCAACCCACATCAAGACCGTCGAAGGCAGCGAGTATGCCCGCAGCGTCGTCTGGCAATGCGATCCCATGCACGGCAACACCAGATCAACTTCTACTGGCATCAAGACCAGACAATTCACCGACATCCTGTCCGAGCTGCAAGAGACCCTCGCCATCCACAAGGAAGAAGGCAGCTATCTTGGCGGTGTCCATCTCGAATTGACAGGAGAAGCCGTCACCGAGTGCACTGGTGGCAGCGAAGGCCTCAATGAAGATGATCTCTCCCTCAACTACACCAGCTTCTGCGATCCGAGGCTCAATGAGAAGCAAGCTCTTGAGCTGGCTTTCTTGATTGCCGGTCATTATCGTGGAGAGGAGAAGCAGTTGTAGGCCTAACTAGCAGGTCTTTGTCTGTTTTCTGTTTTTCTGCCTGATTTTCGAAAGCGAACTTTTCTTCTCCACAAAATCAATTAAATCTTTGGCCCTTCTTTAAGAAGGCTACAGCATCATCTCTTCAACGACAACATCTCCCTCCATCTTCTCCATCAACTCCTCTTCAAATCGCCACAACTATGCCTGCACTCCTCTTAGCACACTGTCTTCTTCTTGTCATCATCTATTCAACCTTTTTTTTTGTCCGCGGACATCTTTTGAATTGTCTTGTGGTGTTCATCTGCTCGCAGTTGTCTGTACCTCATCACCAGCGAGGACAACAACGCGTCTTTGCCTCTACCCTCCCCTTGCCCTATGCTCTCTCTATCAATTGCCTCATCATCTCCGACGCTGATTCTCATCTGGTTCAAACCTTCGAGTCTCATCTTCGTCCACCATAGAAATTCGAGAGACACCCACCCACCACAGCTCTCACTCAATCCCAAACAACACAAAGCATACTCCGTAGATCCGTTGAGTCTCTGGTAGTGCAATTGTAAACTGGGTCTGTGTCTGCTTGATCTGCACGTCGTTCTTCAAGTTCTCCGGCTTTCTTTCGAATGTGAACAGCAGAATATTTCAACCACAGCAGAAATTCGAGATTTCTTCCTGTGGTTGCGTCCACCATCCCTTGTATGTATCTCCCTCCCTCATAACCTTTGACATTTACCGACCATCGTGAAGGCAGATCTCAAACTCTCTTCCCCGTCAGAATCCTCCTCGCACTCTCTCTCGAGGCCACGATCAACCCCCACAATCGCATCTTCATGATCCGAAAGCAGACCAATTCTAACGTCTCTATCCTATCTCTGAAGACTTGAGCATACCATCAACATCTCCGGCCAATTTGAAGCCGTGTGCAGTCTATCGCAACTGATACTGCTGCCTCACTGGAGGCTTCTGGAAAGACATCCGACGATTCTGATGAGGAAATACTGTAAGTCAATCCACCTATACTTCTGATTCAAAAATTATCTTCGCCCCCGCAAGGAACGAGGCCTTTATTCCATTCCAAAACAGAACGCGGAACCAACCCGCGCAGTTTCAATCGACTGACCCCCTCTCCCATTCGAAAGCCTCCTGCTAACTCATACAGCCCATTCAGTTCTGGATAGCTGCTGGTGCTCCAACATCGAAGAAGCAAAACTTCCTTCCTACCTCAGCAGACACCGACTCTAGGAGTGCCAACGCGGGTCTGGATCTGTACAACATCTCCATCTCTACCATCTCCACCTCCATGCCCAGCGAATTTAACTATGGAATACGAGCAATCCAACCCTGCTTCCATCGGTCGCAGTCAATGCCTAATCTTCAATTTCCTGCCTTCGGTCCAAAAAGAGATTGATTCTGCTTCCTCCACTCCCCTCCTGACAATGGAACGCACATCGGGCATCATGACTCCAACAATGGAAGAACCCAAAAGATCGATACCAAGTAACCCAAATTCTTGTGTAAGTTAATATCCACCTCCTCAATATCAACTACCCTGCTAATCAATGCAACCACAGTTTCACAACACAGAAGAACATAAGCTCAAGAGATCCTGTGAAGAAGCCGAGCTCGGCGCTCGCCGGTAAGTCGTTGGCATGACGGCTCTCTCCTTCCCTAACGCTGACACATATTCCAGTTACAGCTCTGGCCATCTCCCACCCGACTTCTCTAACTCAAACCCCCTATCGCCACTACTCCTACGCCTCTACCTCCGGAGCTGGTGGCCTCCAAATAAGATCACACTATTGGGCTCGGGGCGACACTCGTCCAGCTCTGGTGAACCTGAGAGATCGGTATGTCCTTCAGCATTGCATATCTGTCAACCTCCTCCCTGCACAATGATAAACTGACAATGAAATAGGCCATTTCGGTCGCATCAACACCGTGGACTTAATCTGTGTCATGACTTCGGCCTGTGAACTAGATTGTGGTCCAACAAGAGGGTGCCATTCGCATATAGCCAACCACTGGTCCTGCTCGCGAACTTTCAGCTTGCTGCCCACTCTCAAGGAAGCTCGCCACTTCTGCTATAGATCGGTGCTTCTTCCCCGTAAGTAATCATATCATCGGTCTCACAGTCTCTGTTCCTTAGCTAACTTCAACTTTGCAGTTCTCAAAACTCGAATCGAATATCTTCCAACAACAGCAACGAACTCCTGATACTGCCCTTCAAACTCAAATTCAAAGTCCTGGCTCCTCGACACACTCAGTGAAAGGCATGCGGCTCCCCAGAAGGAATAATCTAGCCACAACAGTGCTCGCGGTGTGACCTTGAAGTAAGAGCCTTTCTTCATCCCTGCAGACTGAAGCATCTACTAAAACTGAGATTCAAGGTCAGAGATCGCGGCTGCTGACTCCCATGGGAGTTGGTGCTTCCATTACCGAGCGGGGAGAGGAGTGTGGTAATCCTCTGTTTGATGATGCAAGACTACTTGTGCCAGAGAGCATTGTAGCCCGACTTTTCTATCCTCTCGGCATTGGGGGCGCCAGTTCCTGCCGAGGGTCAATCTCGCTTTAATTCATTCCCAACTCATGGCTTTCTTGGACTCCCACAGCCTGCCAATTCGAGGAAGTTCAGACGCCGGTGCTGGATAAAATCCTCAGATGCGTTGCTGCCTTTGAAATTCGAGAAGGAAGTAAACATCCCAAAGAAAGTTAAACAACAAATCAAGTACCGAACTGACCACTCTCTTCCTAGAAAGCACACTTGCCCCTGGCACTAGCCATGCAGAGCGTGACGAGTATTATGGCGGGGGCCTGTACCTAGGCTGTCCAAACTGTAAGTCAACAGCCTACAAACCTTTCGAAGACGTTCAAATACTGATAAATTTCCAGATTGATGGCTTGGTGGCGTGAGCATCGTAGCTTCAACTGCAATTCTGAGGCGGACCACCAGTGGATCAAAGCCAAAGAATATCCTTCTCCGGATCTCGAAACTTGAGGTCAGTCCTTTCCGCTTCTCTTCCCTGCCTCAAGTTCACTGTCCTCGTCTCTTTCAACCTGGTTGCCCGGGCCGGTGGCCAATTGTGGGACTTGCATTTTCTCCAAAAGCTTTCATCTGCCTTGGCCCCGCTGGCAGCGCAGCACCACCGTAATTCTTCCTTCTCATTCCCAACAACATACCCCTTGAAAATGCCCAGTCATGCTCTAAGAGCTTATTCCTAAGCAAGAGCCTTCTATCCCCAATCTCTTTTCATACTTCTCCTTTGAGAGTGCGATGTGTTCGGGCCTTTTCGCCGTTCTCTTCTTCTTGGCAGTTCTTAACAGTCGTTTCCCTTGTACAAAAGGCGCTCCTGCTCCAAGATCTTGTATCTTTTCAACATCACCATCTCCCTTTTTAATAGCCTGCTCTCTCCCTGGTTCCGGAGGTACTGCATCCGGGGCAGGTTTGATCCTCATTCTGCAAACACGTTCCGTGTTGCAGAAGAAAGTCCAACTTCATCAAGAACTTTCTCTTCCCCCGCAGTCTCTCTATCAAGGCGACCTACCTTATTTTCAGGCCATTATCCTCAGAGCTGTCTTCCACGCTTCTTTGGCCAACTGCCATTACAGAAGCATCCTTGCTCTATACCTTTTGTTTACTTCAATCCTCGATTCGCAAGTCGCGTCTCTGACCAAGGGCTTCTCAGGACTGCGGTCATTAGCCATCAATCCAAACTCTGATTTGCGAGCTGGTGCAATTGTCTCGCCCACCTGCAAATACCTCCTTGCTGCCAGGTCGTTACGCTCATCGAGTTTTTCATTCAGTCTGATTCCCATTCTCGCTGTCAACTTTGCGCTCAAGTTGGCCTTTTCGTTCAGTCTGAATTCCCTCCTTCACTGTCAACTTCCGGGTTCATAGCTGGCTTCGGTTTAATACAATCTTCAGATCCGTCAGAATTGTCCTCAATATCAGCCTTTTCCTCCGCTTTACTGCTATTGTGTCGTTTATTTCGTATTTGCTGCCCTAGCCTGTTGGTCGTAGGAGCTCTAAGCATTCTGTTTACTAACCGCTCGTGTTTCAACAGATGCCCATTTACCAAGCCAAATCTTAGAGCGACCAAGGATTCGAATTATTCATTCTTAGATATCGTCGATTTCGATAACGGAGTCTACTGTACAGTCAGCTAGCTTCTGGAGGGGTACATCAGTGGTCGATAATGGCGGGGCAGTTGGGAAGGAATAGGGAGTGGGCCGATAGAACTGTAGAGTATTGCAGAGTATTGTCAGAATAGAAGCCCATCAAACATAGCCGCCTCTGGCGTGCAACTTCGTGATATCGACGTGAATCTGGAAGTTGCCAGGTCTTGCAAAAAGGAGGAGGGGTAAAGATCGAATTATTCCAGGTACGTTCGTTGCTCTGAATTGGAGAGTTCATGCTGACGGTTATAGTACAGACGCAATATCCTCCAGCAGGTTCCTCATCCCGAAAGCGACTACCATCAGTATCAGCATTCTGTCTATCCATTCAAAGGGAACAACGCGGACATTCCAAAAACAAAAACAAGGGGCCGCAAATTTTCAGGACTAGGACTCAAAGTTAGCTTTGACTTCAACCTGCAGTTGGGTGGGTGACTCCTTGCACTCAATGTACTCCTCGCGCAGGATCACGCAAACCAGGAAGGCAATCTCCAACTTGGTGTGCTCAGTGGCGAAGTCGTGGATCATATCGATGGTGTCGTAGGCATGCTGAATCGGGCTGCGGAGGAGGGCGAATCCCAACTTCAAGCAGATCCAGGCCGCGCACCATTGTGCGAAGTGGTAGAAGAAGATGCTAAGGCCGCAGAACATTCTCAACCCGAACTCCAAATTCTTGCAGGCTTCGTACTCGATCATTAGTGGCGATGTTGTATTTTATTTGCGTGGTCGATTGATGGTGGGCTGGAGCGTGGTGTTAATATTCAAAAATGGCTGACGATGCGGAAGGTGAAATCAGCCTTGGCGCTAGTCTCTCCTCCCTACCCTGGTCAGTCCCTCTCCTAACCTGCATTGCTCACATGACTGACTGTTAGATTAGAGACTATCCAGAGGATACTTTCTCTTTGGGGCCGTTTCTTTGGCTTTCAAACTGAATGCCTGAGCTGATTTGAGACAAAATCCTCTCAAACACCGACTTTCAACATTAGTATTTCGACTCAAGATCACATGCTGTTATTGAAAACAATCTTCGAAAGATTCAGATGCAGTGCTTCAAGAGATCTTTGAAAGATTCTCTACAATCTTGAATAGGAATCAGCGTCAAACTTTTCACCACGGTTCTATCTGGTGCAAGAACAGTTGTTCATTGGAGATAAACAAACATGGGTTTGAAGAGTTTGGGCTCTTTCATCGTAAGTCTATCCCTTATGAAAATTTAGTGGATGCTAATCAATGCAAAAGTTCTGGAAAACATACCTGGGGACTCATGTCTGTTGAAGTCTTGACTTCATGGCGTCTGCAAGCAGTCTTGACAAGCTGGTATGCCTCAACGATCCTCGCTTAAATTGAAAGGGGCTGGGTCCTGCTTGTCCTGGATCAACATCACCTGGTTTTTGACCCTGGAAGCACTTTTGTTGGCATGAATTCTGAATCTTTGTTGTTATTATGGAATTTTGCGAGGCGAACGCCACAGTCAGTATCTCCCTTCCCCCTCCCCCTCTCCCTTCTCTATAAATTCAAGACGCTCACAATGTCTAGAATCCTTGGATGACTTCTTGAATTGAGAAAGAAGGGAAGAAAGAATCAAAGTTCATCGTCAAGAAACCGGACTTGCTCATCTATCCAAATATTAATTTCTTGGTGGTCCAAATCATTATCCAGTACCAGGTCATTGAATTTGGCTGGCCTCCTTGGATTCAATACCGAGGAAGAACCAACGCTCCGATTTCAGGATGAGGGCTTGAGGTTGTTGCCGTAATACAAAGTTAGGTCCATATTCATCTCTGTACCTTTCCATGTTACCGACTAACCTGAGTGAGATAATACAGACCAGCATACGTCACCATGCAAAGGGATGAATCGCCTTGAGAAGAGTGAAGAGTAAGATGTTCTTGAACTTGTCTCCTTTCAGACGATGATCAATTTAACTAACGCTCAAGCCAGAACTCAGCACTGACTCATTTCTACTCGAAGAAAGTTGCAAGTCTCCCACCATTTTGAAATGACTCGGTATTCTGGGGATCGTCGCCCTGCTCTACCTTGGTTGTGGGTCGCTAGATAGTAGATGGGACAACTCGTAAGAACGGCTATGGCCAACAGTACTCATCGCCAGGCCGCTTCCACGACAACAACAAGGGTGCTCAAGCTCGTCACAATGCCGCCCACTTCTCCTCAAGGGAATTTGCAAGTCTTCCCTCGGTTTGAAATAACTGGCTTTTATGGGCCCGTGGGAACTGGCTGCTCTCCATATCCATTCCCCCACACACACTCCTCGCATGAACGGATATGGGGAGCACTGCCACTGGCAATGAACAAAAAGTACTCTCCGGTTTCCACGGGCCCACATCATCAGCAACACGCTGTTGGTAGCTATTCACCCTATTAACCCCCTTCATTCTTCCAGGGTTAGAATTCGGCTGGCTGGCTGCGGTCAATTGAACAGCCTCACCCTCTCCCTAATCGAGGGGAGTTGCAGGTCGCTCGGGATGACTCGCTGTTGGGAACAACTAGAGCTGTTTTGAAAGGTAGGGTGATAGAGGGGTCGGGATTTGCACTGCTTTGCGGTCACCGCCGATGTCTTTGCAAATCCCGGTGTCTTTATCAATCTGCCTTTCGAAACAGCTCCGGTTGCGTTTAATAGCGAGTCGTTGGTAGCGCCTGCTTCTCCTCGAGGGGGGCTGAATGTCGTTCGAGATGACACGTTACCGTCGGAGCATCGGTTTGCTTTTGATATACCGTGGTGGAGGTTTGTTCCTGCTGGGGGTTAGTTGTGAGTCGTTTTGAAATGACGACATTGTCGGAGCATCGGTTTGATTTTGATATACCTGTGTGGTTTGTTTCTGCCGGGAGTCAGGTTTGCGTCGTTTTGAGATAAATCGGTATTGTGGAAGCATTGGTTTGCTTTTGATATACCTCTGTGGTGGTTGTCGGCTTGAGGGTACAGCTGGTGGCAGGTGGACTTGTATAGTATTGTACAGTGTGTAGTAGTGAAATAGAAACCCATCAAACATAGCCGCCTCCGGCGTCCCCTCGGTGACAATACACCACATGTGGATTTGGCAATCCTAAAACTGGGAGGAAGAGAAGCATCGACTCGGCTCAGGTATGTCTCATTCACACTTTTAAAGCTCTTGCTAACTTCCGCAGGATCAAAGACCGCATTCTTCAGACAAACGGTAGGCTATCTTTGTCTCGGGAAAGTGGCAATCTTGCTTACAGGTTGAGATACGGTGGCGGCGATTGGGGGCGAGAGCGAGTGGTGGAGGTTGTGATAGAGGTGGTAGTGGTGGTGGTCAAGTGAGTTGGAGGTGGAGGTTGCAGATGGGGAAGTCAAGGTACGATCACATCCTCAAAAATCACCAACCCTATTCGCTGACTTCTTTTCCCATCTCCAGCACCTGTTGACACCAACACTGTCAACATGTGCGTTGATCGGATATGGGTGCAGGGGGAGGTTCGTCAAGGAGCTGACCCCGACCACCAACTACAGCCTAACAATAGTGCGTTCTGTCCATTTTGGCGCATCCACTACCTCGGAGGCATCCGCCTCCAGGTCATTCGGTGAGAAGTCCCGTGGAGATTATACCGGTTCCCCTACAGGTCACCTGTGGTAAGGCATTGGTGTAATCTCCACAGGAATGTTTACCGGAGTACTTGGGGTCGGCTTTCTGTGAGGTAATAGTTGTGCTGGAATTGACAGAACTGCATTTTTTGGTGATTGATGGATCGAGATCTCACCTGGCTTCATCCGGAAATCATGGAACTCCATGATCGACAAGATGGAGGAGGTATTCTTCTCGCTCCCACCTCATCTGTTGCAACAGTAGGTAGCTTTTTCGGCAAAGCATGCTGCAACTGCAGATACCCCAGCAGTTGCGGTATGCTCCAGCCCTCTGCTTCCGGCCTGGATCACAAAGCCAAATGACGATGTCTCGGTACACGGACTCTTTCCGGACTCCTCCTTGAGAGATGAGTCGGTACAAACACCACATACACTACACCATTAGCTTTCTCGCCTGATGATGGGAATCGACCGACTTTGGACTTTGAACTTTGGAGCTGGTGGAGGCAAGAAGCATCCTTCCGTACTTTAATTCGCATATCGCTAATGCTCAGTCAGTCATCGTGCACCGAGAGCTTGGAGGCCAGACAACAATACGATTCTGCCATGACACAGGCCATCGGAGGGTCGCCGCCCCCCCTTCTTCCTCGGCGAAAATGGAACCGAGTACGGGGACTGGGGCATCAACTTCAGTTGTCGCTTCCAGGACCTTTTACAGTGTTGTCCTTGCTGCACTGATCTGGAAGCTGGTCCTCCCACGATCAACAGCGAGAAGAAGTCGAGGAGACTCGCCATCTCGCCCAAGTCTTACCACCTCACCAGTCCTCAACAAAGGAGAGAAGAGAACTCTTCCCATGCATACTTCGTGTTGAGAAGGTATATATCTAATCACGCCCGCTTCCTTCTTTTATCTGACATTCACTAATTATACGCATAGGTGGCAAGATCATGGCTGATGCTTTGGTCAACACATTCACCACCAACCACGTCAACCTCAGCCGTTTCGTCGTGCGCATTGTGAAGTCATACCTGGTACGCCATCAGAAGTAGTCTACGATGTGCAAACATTGGCAAAGCTTTTGCTTCCTTACTGACACGCTTCTACCGTTCAGTCAACCCTCTACCGGCCTGTCGATGCGATTCGAAATACCAAAACTCCATCGTCGATGCGCTGTTACTAAATCTCTCCACGATGTCCGACCTATCTTGTCTTTCATCTTCGTCGGTACGTACTTCACTGGGCCTCTTGATTCTTGCAGCTTTACTAACTTCAATCTCCAGAAACCGAACAATGTATCCGACCACGTCTAAAATTGGAATTGGTGCCTTCCTGCTTTCTTTTCAGCACAACAAGGCTTTTAGCGATTAGGTCTCGTCCCTCAGTGTTGAGTAGCTGCTTTATTCAGACGTCCAATTGGCAGCAAACACGGGGAAAATATCTTCGACGATTTCCAATCGCTCGCATGATCTGCTTGTCTATAGTGTCACCTTTACTTTTGAATTCTCCAAGAGTGCATTTGCGGTTCCAGCCAAATGAAAGCGCATCAAGAAGAAGGCGAAGATTGGTGCTGCTTCCCGAGCTGGTGAGCGTAGTGTCTACTAGTTCAAGATCGAGCAGTTGGGCGGTGCTGAGCATTCAGACGTCGTTGACCTCGAGCACGATGAGTAAGTACTGCTTCTCCTTTTGTTCCATTACCTTGCTAGATTGGAATTCCGGTGCTGCGAGTTTTTTTGTTGTAGCAGGCAGGATCTATGGATACATGCTGATTTTCTGTTCCTCACAGTTACAATCACAAGGCCCGAATCAATCAGCCGGTGGCTGGTCTGAAGCCATTGTTTACTCTTGTCCTGGGTTGTCCAAGAGTGCCTTTGCAAGTCCTTCGTTAAAACGAAGACATCAAAAAGCGGTTTGCTAAGGAGGGCAACGCAGATTGAACAGCAAGCTAATACTCCTTCAAACTGCATTCAACCGCCTTGCTAATCAACATAATTCCAGGCCCCCCTCCTCCATCTAAATACAACCCTGCGCATTAACAGTCGGTCTCGCACTCGGTTGTTGACAGCACGGCTTATTAACAGCACAACTTTCCATCAGTCATTCATTTACAGCCCTCCTCGGACTGATGCTGAGATGAGCTTCGGCGTGTTCACAACTAGCACCATGATGTCCCAGAACATCATGGTGTCTGGTATCACGAAGAACGATGTGATACCATTGTGCTCCGAGCTCCGCGCTTCTTTCCAAGGCTTTGGTGGGATCGGATCACAATGGTCTCACCAGGAAGAGCTGTGGTTTTCTTCAGTTTTCCAGCATCGGGGTTCTGTTACTGCGACAAAAATGGGGGTGAAAAGTAGCCATCCGAAGCTTGGGCTTTAACCCAACGCCCATGAGAAAGATGCTCCAACATGGGGTGTCTGCCGGCTTGGTCACTTCGGCGGGCACTTCCGGTGTGGAATTCGTCAACGATACGACATTCCATCAGTCCTTCATGCATGCTCTGCGCGCCATGCAGCGTCTGAACAACTTAAGCTTGGCTGTAAGTAGAGTTCTGCTCGTTCTCGAAGATGCTCAGCTAATTAATCTCAGGACGCTGCTGACCCATGCACAATAATGATCACTTTATGACCTGGTTGGCTTCGCACACCAGCTCAAAGCCATCTCAGCGTGCTGCCCTAACCATCATTGGTGCGGCGGCGGCCAGGCCTGTTCACGCCCTCGAATAAGTGGCATGTTGTTACCGTCAGATATTCTGCTTAGGCAAGAAGAAAATCCTAGGCAAATTGCACATCCGTTTCGGCAGTGCTATCATTGCCTGGGTCAGAGCCTTGTACCTGCTCAGTGCTCTTCAAGCTAGCTCTCACTTGTTGGAGGAACCTCCAACTCCTACGATGACTTCGGAATTCTACCCGTGGAGTTGGCACATTCGTAGTAAGAATTATGTGACTGTGTTTTTTTTTTAACTGTTTGGTTGGGGCGATTCGCAGATGGACCATACAGACGGAAGGTTAGGACTGAGGCATGTTTGGGATAAAATTGGCCAACACCCCTTGAACAAGAGGCAAGGTGTCTATTGGGGAACGAGGCCAGAAAACAATCATTGGAGCAGCTTTTGTATTCACTTGAGCTAAGTATGAATCAATCAGTTCTGTGCCAATGCAAGTATTCGTCCTGGATTGAAACCTGTGCTCATCGTGTCTATTCCTTCACTCAGTAACTCAGTAACACATGGGTTAACACTCTCTTTGCCAATGCATAGTGCCCAATTATCCTCAGACTGGAGTAGAATTGAGAAAGCTTCAAGTCACAGCAAACGACAATTTGTAAAAGAACGCAGTTTCATGCTATCTACTGGGCGCGATATCCACCTAAACGCTAAACTCCAAGTGCCAAAGCTCAACCACCCATCCGCTCAAAATAATCCCGCCATCAATTCCCCCCAAACTTCAACAGCCACTAGTAGCATCCTCCTCCGACACTCTCCAATCCCCATCCTCAAGCTCAATATCATCGACACCCCAAAACGATCCCGGAAAGTCATCACCCGGCTCCATCTGTGGATTCGCCGCAACCCTACGCGCGAACTCCTCGTCATCAGGTCTCACAATCGGCTGATGGCTCTCATAATTCGCATCCTCCAAGTCAGAATCCCCATCGTAGACAGCATCATTATGATCAGGGTCTCGGTTTCCATGGCCGACCATTCCGTTACACCACGGGTTGTTCTGGTTCTCGAGGATATGTCGGTCTTCGATTTGCTGGTAGAGACGTCGGTATTTGGAGAGGTCGGCTTGGGTTACCGTCAGGGGGTCTTCGGCGGCCATGGTGTCGTAGACGGTGTTCATGGCGTGGTGAACGGCGCGGGATCTGACGTGCGGACCTGGACTGCGGTAGTCTGTCCAGCACTTTGTGCATGTCAACTGGATGGATATTTGTTAGATCCAGCGACAGTTAAAGGAGAAAATTTGGATCATGAAGCAAGACATAGAAGGAGGTCCTGGATTGGAACAGGCGGAACATACGTTTTGCAGTAATACGAAGTCGGCATCGTTGTACATCGTGAACCACTTTCCCTCCAAGGCGTTCTCGGCTTTTGTTGTGTCTTCGCCGAGGAGTTTGGTGAACATCACGGCTAGTCGGTAGAGGAGAAGGCGTCCGATGGATAACTTGTAGTGCTCATCGGGGTCTTTTGGCTCGGGCTCTGTTCGGATTGCTGGAGGAGGAGGATGGAATTTGGCAGTTGTGATTGGGCGAACAAATAGAATGTTGGAATAGGTGTCTGGTGGGGTGGCAGCACTGTTGGATGAAGCCTGGTTGGCCATGGGAGGGGTGGGTGTGGGAAGCATCTCGATCGGGGTCGAGATGATTTGGGAGGTCGAGATTGGAGTCCAAAATTAAAGGTCTCTGCAATGGATGGAGGAGGGGTATTTATACTTTAGTACCGAGGGGTGGGAGGTGACAAGGAGCGGATGGGGGAGAGCGACAGCTGTCGGCGACATTCTTTGTGCAGAATTGCGTAGTTAGCATGCGACAAAATAGCTGTTGTTCGCGGTCTAGACCCATTAGCGTCGATGCGCTCACCTACCCTTTTGTGGGTTTCGAATAACGTGGAGGAACTGTATTTTCGAGGTTGATGGAGCTGTTTTGAAATGGGAATTGTTCAGTATGGTTGTGGTGTTGACATCCCCCTGAATGGTGTTTGATTACGCGAATTTACGCGAGTCTGGTTGGAACATGAACAATGAAGACAATGCATGCAGGCAGCTTCCTAACTGTATGTTGAGAGGGTAAGCTAAAGAAGAGAGCTGCTTTTTGGATTTTGTCGAACACAAATCGATCAAATTTCTATTCAATGTGGGCTTTGCTGGCCTTTAGTATTTGAAGTGGGCTAATTAGCTCACGTCAATGTCAGTGTAGGCGTGGTTCTTTCACACATTTTCCTAACCATGGCTTCATTGTCAGTGTTTAAACGTTTGAATAATTGTCGTTTGTAGATAATGATTGTATCCGCCACGAATAACTAAGAAGATATAGGAAAGTAGACCCGTGCCCAGTCGTGCCCTACCAACCCAGACTTGAGATACACACAAAGACCGTACCACTCATGAAATAATAATAAATCCATCCCCATTTTCCAAATTCTTCTGGAGCTCCATCATTAATCCTTAATCCGTCGTCTTCCCAGATCAAGCTCCATCCCAATATGTGGAAGTGAATATGGCGACCGTGCGTGGTATGACTTCGCAGCGGGATGAAGACCCTTCGTTCAGTTAGTTACCAAGATTCGAAGTCGCAGGTGGCAAAACCAATTCAGGCTTACATTGAATAGAGCGACATGTCAAACCGCTACCGCAGCTTCTGCACCCATTCGGAGCTGGGTTCCAGAGACCACAAGAGCCGCCTTCACCAAGTGGGCATGATGCAGCTGCTGTCGTGGCTGGCGGTGTAGCTGTTACGGTGACAGTCCGAGTGCTAGTACTAGTACTCTTCGAGGTCGTTGGTGGTTTTCCGGAGACAGTAACAATGACAGTTGAAGTCGAGGTTGTCAATGGGGTCACTAGCAGCACGTTAGAGAACGAAGCAGAAAATATGACGAGGCAATTTGAGAGGCTCACCAGTAACAGTGACAATAGTTACCGTGCCTAAAACATTGTTAGTTCTGGATATTAAGTTCTCAATGGCAGATTTGATGGGTCATACTCGTCACAGTTACAACGACTTGCTGAGCAAAGAAAAATATTGTCAGCTAATTTTACAGTTGCCAGAATCAGTAATTTGACTTACACTGGTGACAGTGCTTGCAAATGCAAGCAGAGAAGCAACCAAAACTTTCGAGAACTGCATAGTTTCTTTGATTTTAGGGAATAATCAATCCTTTGAATTCTAGTCCTGGTTGGAAAGCTTGAGGATCTGAGGTATTAAGAGAAGATTTAAGAGCATGATGAAGACCATCCTTGCGTCCCACGTTCCCATACATGACGAAAATAGAAACATCTGATACCTCCCCAAGCCCGGTCCAGTCCACCGAGAATCAATATTGGAAATTGCCTATTGCTGGATGAATTCTCTTTTGTTGTGATCCCAATTAAGTTTCAATCAAATTCCGATATAGAAGTCAGGCCCGACGGCCGGCAAGCTGGCTAAACAAGCAGAGATATTCAAATCCATCCCTGCTCGCTTCCGAATCGGCGGTTATACTTGGAGATCATATATCGAATGCAATTAACTTCCCGTGGAAGATACGCTGGGACGGTCACCTGAATGCTGGTATCATACCCGGGAATATATTGGAGCAGAGCTATGTGGGGCATTTCGTGGAACTCTGAGCTGGCGATGCCAAGAGGGAAGAAGATACTGTAAAGGCGTCTGTTGGAAATCGTGGGACCGTCATCGAAGTGCAAAGAACAGTAAATTGCATAATGTCTGAGGAAATTGTGAGTCAGAGGGTTTGGCTTCTTGCCCAGACTTTTGTTAGTCATTCCAATCTTGCTGTCTACAAGTTTTGCCGAATCAAAACGGGAAAATAAGGTCTCATCTTTGCGTTTTCCGAGGTAATGTAGGTAAGAATCGCAGTTAAATCAGTAAACCGAGGATTCATGATCGCTAGTAGTAAATGAACCACCGAATCGAGTCTTCGCCTATTTTCCTCATCTCCTAGCAATAACAAAAGTTCACTTCCCGTGAATCAAGCACGATCGGGGAAGTACGGAAGCAATTCATTTTTCACAGAATTAACAGGAAGTCAAGACACAAGAGAAATAATTGGATAAAGCTGGAGAAAGCTGCATCGCCTTCTCACGAGGCTGTGGATGCGTCCCATTCAATGCGTCCATCCAATGGACGAGGCATGGAGCTCCATGAGTACAGAAGAGCAGGCTGAATACCAAAGTGCTCTTATTTCCAACTTCACTCACACATCAAAGAGAAGCTTAAATATTTCTCCCGTCTTGTCCTGACTTGAAACAAATACCCGACTCCTTCACGGTTTTGGTGGAAATATCGCGGCTCGCGTGTCTCTCACCAAGCGTCGAAACACCACAAAAAGTTCTGGGCAAAAAGCATAAACGCCAGTTAAGCTACGCTTCGAAGATCTTTACCGAGTAATAACTTATATAAGCATTCTAATGGGAATTTTATGTCGTCTCATTTGTGGGCCAAGGAGGTCGCGCTTTGGGTTAGCGCTTGACTCAACGCCTCCCTGCTTCAGGGGTTCAGCTGCTGTGAGGCTTTGTGTACACGGCGCCTAACTCTGCAGTTCTCATTTCCACCATCGCGATGATGCATGCCGCTAAGTGTGAATAGAGTTGATAGAAAATTGGCAGAGAGGATGTAGAAATGTAGATAACTCCAGGCCTTTTCTCCTTCTAACTGAGCCTGTGCTTAGTCTGGACGTCGTTCCTTGACAGGACAGAAATTCCGAATTTGAGCATTTTTCCTTTGCTTTCACGGTTTGGGTTCCAGCTGAACGAGATTCAAAAAACCTCTTCAAGTCTTACAAAATGCTCTTCTTCGGATTTTCACATGCATGGCTTTCGTTTTGCAATATTTGTATTTACCTCATACTTCGCCCCTTTGAGCAAATCCCGCTGACTTTCCTCCGACAGCTATCTTCGCCATCACAATCTGCATCCTGTCAAGCGGTCGTACTGTTTTAGAAAGTAAATACAGCTTAATAAACATCGACCGACCGTTCTTGACGACTGTATTCGGGGAAGACTGTGTCAACGCCAGTAGCCACATCCCTGACATTTACAAAGTCGGATTATCTGGCACGTCCAAGCCATCCTTCTCCACTCAAAGAATTTTGCTAACATTGTCATCCAGGTGCCTGCAGAGTCACAGATGGAGATGTGCAATGCAAAAGCCATCTCCCACCATCCCTCAACTGGGCCAAGCTCCTCGAAGCCGACTACGCAGCATCTGCCAACACGACAGGAAGCCAACCCGACATCCTTCAGAAATGCACAGAACTCATCCACACTCAAGGCGTTAATCACGCCTTCAACGACAGACTAGCCGTAGCCATGCTAGCCCTCCTCATAATATCCATCATCCTCAACATCGCCCAGCTCGCCATCGCGCTATTCAACGAATCCGCATTCAGCATGCTAATTTTCGTCCCTGCATTCCTCGACGAGGTCATCCTCGTCGTATGTCTAGGCCTCTACTTAGGCATCAGCAACCACGAAGTCGGCGAATACATCCCGGACGGGAAACGCGTTTCGGACATGTCTCTCCTGGGAGTTGGGTTCTGGTTGCTGCTTGCGACCTTTTGCGTTAGGGCTATTTCGAGTCCGGCACTGTTTGTGGTTACGTTGGTTATTATCGTGTCGATTCCTATTATGGTTGTTTCGTTGCTGTTGTGTCTTTGTGGTGGGTCGGGGACCGTTGAGGCGGGCACGACTTATATTGTGCATGTCGTAACTTATTGATGTTTGGAGCATTGCAATTTTTCGGTGGGGAGTTTAATGAGGAATGAATGAATGGACTCACTTTTTTAACGGCAGTTTGAGAGACAAGAGATGTAATATCTTTGAATGAGAGTGGATTTGGATGAAGTCGGGAAGAGTCGCTGAGTAGCAAACGAAATGGAATTAATGATATGGACACCACGTACCTTTGCTAATGGGCCAACTACTGGGAAGGTCAAATGCGCACCAGTCTGGAAAAGCTGAGATAGAGCCATATGAGGTAGATCGGAACATATTTGATTGTCTTGGTCTAGGATAAGATCATCCCCATCTAAAAGGATGAGCCTCTGTGTTCAAGACATAATCATCCAGACTGATCAGATCCGGCTCACTGAACAACAAGTAGAAATATTTCAATGTTTCCGCAAGCCAGTAGCTCTCCATAGAGTCCTCATGAGTCGGCCATTGCTCCATCACATCCACGATACGCGCATTTGCAATTTCCGTCCTCGTATGCTTTTGAATCGCCTGGAACATCTTCCACCCCTTGTCCATCCAGATCGGGTCAGCTGTTAATCGGTACATGATGAACACCGATTCGATGGCCTCGGGTCGCAGTTGATATGATGGGTCATCGACACTCTTGAATCCATCACCTTCGCCCCTCCACACACATAAGTTTGGGTCTTCACAGGGCTCGACGTGGGAAAAATCTGGCATAATTCCGGTCGGCGTATTGTCGTATCCCCAAACACATCCATTTGTGAGTTTTGCGGCGGTTTCTAGCTCCTCTGCAGAGTTACTAATTCGAGACCCCAAAGCTACCATGCCGCCAACAAAGCAGGCCAGGTGTTGGAATTGTCCCTCGATTACTGGCGGATCCGTTGACATGTCCAGATTACCAGACATGAGAATATCTGGATTCCCGGGAAGGGAAGGCCGAAAGTAGAGTTGTTGGCTGAATGTAGCTAGAGCTGACTTATACATCTGGATATATTGGTCGGAACTACGGTAGTCCAAAAGATGAGTTTTGGGTAGGTATTCGAACGCAGAGTCTAGGTATCAAGCGAATTTAGTACTGCAACTCTCCAGCTGGGTGAAGAATATCTTACCTGCCAGAACACCCAGAGAGAATCTCTCATCTGAAAATGATAATTCTTTCCCAGAGCAGTCCGCTATCAAAGGCCACATTCCAGGCAAAGCCGTGTTGTTTTGTGTGTTCTTGAGTTGGTCTGTTATGACCTGGATATTCGCAGCATATGTTTTGTTCCCCGTAACTTGGCTCAATCGAATGAATTCTAAACTCAAACTTGCAACTTGTGCGATTATGACATTATCCGTACCTGCTAACTTTCCAGAAGTTTCGTTTTTCCACCAGTAGTATGGTACCGGGAGGCCATTTTCGGTGCTGGACAAAGTATGGAGGTTAGCATTAGTCATAAAACGCAGGAGGACGAAACAATACTCGACGAAATAATAGATAAAATCGCTGCAAATGAATGTACTGGAACTTTTGCCCAGCAAGTATTGCCTCCAGATACTATAGAGACATAGGAAATGGCCAAGTGCGGAGAATACCCACTCGAAAGCTTTAATGAGGAAATCCCCCAACTGGATCGCCTTTTGTAAAAGTATGGGGTATTTATGCTCGCTAACATCCCATGCACCCAGCAACCCACCCAAATATCTTATCGTGACTTCGAAGACAGGGACTTTGTTGGCGTTCGGTTTCGAGAAGTCGATTTCCTCCAGCGCCTCGAGAGCTTCCTCGAATTTCTCCTGCAACCCCATTATGTATAAACTATCCAACGAGTCCACCAATGTAGCCGCCCATCCAACAAAAGGATCCTTATGCTTCCCAGACACCGGCATCACCTCATCGTGCATCCACCCGTAGTGGTTGTATCCTTTCCAGGCATGTCTAAAGGCGTCTTTGACTTGACCCTGCCGTTCCAATCGTATCGTCTGCGCATCTGCAGATTCCTCTGGGAAGATGGCTTGTATCTTGTACGGGCTTTGGCCTTTGTAGTATGTTCCTGCGGTGGTAGAGGAGGAGGAGGAGGAATACCAGTAGACGCAGAGGAGAAGTATAGCAATGAGGATATGACGCGAACGCGGCCGGAAAGCTGATGGACGAGGATAATGGAAATGGATACTTCGAGCCGTCTTCTCGTTCAATTGCTTTGTGCTAGGCAAGATAGGCATACTTGTCAACCCGCATTAGCAGTGCAATTAGCAGCAAAGATAGACAACATGTCATGTCAAGTCACTGGCGCTGGCGCTGCGGGCGCGGGATCTCATAGTGTAGTTGAGCTTTAGTCCTCTGACGTTTCACGAAAGAGATGCCGAGGTCTAGATACTATCATGTGACCTGGACCATATTGACCTGGGATTTCTATATATCTATCCTGTAATACTACAAACATTGTAGATGATTGAACTGAATCATGTACTTGATTATTTCAAAAAATTACCTACCCAGATAACTTGCATTAAGTTGTGGAAATTCTGAAGCAAAGTATCGACTTCCAGGGTCCTGAGAATGTCGTATTTGCCGAGTGTTAACAGCGAAATAGATCTCTACCTACACATCAAGCCCTATTTCAACAAAAATCTGGAACTATCGATTCCGATTCTGCAAGTTCTATATCATCATATGGTTTATATGCAAAGCAAATAAACAAGACACTAGGCCTCGAAGAAGTGCCCAGTGATACCTCCCGTCGGCTGGAAAACCCAACAGCACATACAGATACTCCAACAAATCCAGACACAGAAAACCTTGTTACCTTTTCAGGAAAAGCAAAGTTTTCATGTCAAGTTTGCATCTTATCGGCAAGTCTGACAAAAGAAAGAAAAAAAACCTGTCAGTTGTTTGGTTCCCGAGTCGAGGATCGGATTCGCAACTCACCAATAGCTGTCGTCACTTCCTGGTTACCATGGTGGCCCAATTTATTGACTCCCTGGACTAGCTGAGCTCGCCCAATCATGACAAAACTATTCTTGGACATTGGGCGGATAACGGACAAGTTCACAATGCCCTGGACAAGGCACAACAAATCTCCTTCCTCGATGAGACCAGACGCTATCCCGTATTCTTGTGTTGAAGTCCAGAACGATCGAACATGTCCGTCTGATTTCCCTGTACTACATGGCATAGGGGCAGCTCTGACAAACCAATCCGAACTATCTCGTCGGCTGTACAAATCACCGATGGTAGCGGTTCTGTGAAAGTCAGGCACAGTAAAGTCCGAAATATTATCCACAACTGTTTTCCTTGTAATGGGCGTACCATAGACAGTCATGACAGTTTCGTGGGGGAACACGGAAGCCTCAGTAATTATTTCACCAACCGAAATAACGGGCCCGGTTTTGACAATCGTACGAAGATGTTTGACCGTGGTGTCGAAGGTAACTGGGCCAGATTCTCCCCGTATCAATTTCTCGACCATGTCACCATCCATGGCGTCCCAGCAGTGTTCTGCATGGTCCCAAAGAGGACGTCCCAGAAAGCGTTGAAAAGCTTCAAAAAGAGGCTCACGATAGCCAGCGCGTTTCCCATGCACATATTGGGCGTCCTCAAATCTAGGTTCGCTGTACAGGCTTTTGAAAGCAGCCAAACATAACTCTTTCAAAGACTTCGTGTAATCAGGCGTCACGCTAAAGTCTTTGGCGATACTGACGAGCCCATAAACTTTGTCTCGAACATCCTCGCATTGTGAGTCGCAACGAGAGCACAGTTCTACCAGATCCTCAATCGCGTATGATTGGCGCTGATAGGACTGTTTCGCAGCAATCGCATACGCTGGGGTGGATGCACAAGAATCCGAATCTGGAGAAGTCTTCAGATTACCGATTGACTCCAGACCAGGAGAGAAGAAAGCCCAAGACAACGTTTTGGAACCGCATAGCAAGTCTATGGAAGAAGCGGACAGAATTTCCTGTATGATCCATAACCTCGTCCAGTAAGCTCGTTGACTCAAAGCTAGGAAGGCGGATTGGATTCTAATCTTTGTGACGCTTGTGATATCCACCCCGGCCTGGCCCCAGATGCTAATCATATTGTCCAGGAGATGAAGGCGTCCTTCCACTTTGGCCAGAAGCTCAAACAGCAAGTCGCTATCATCCGCTGCTTCTCCAAGCCATACGAGCACTTTTGTCGCTTGTCGAAAGATCTGGCTCATGATGGAAACCTGGCCACCCCTTTCTTTATCATCCTCCTGATTGATGCAGAGTGCATCAACCCATAAACAGCGAGGGAATTGCTTGTCTCTCAAGGCGAGAAGAGCCAAGTACAGATTCTTTCGGATTTTAAACGGACAATTGTCCACCGTGATCTTTTTCGCTGGTAGAGATGATCCCCATTGATATGATAATGCCTCGTAAGTTGCTGCGACTCCTATCCCGTCTGCTTGTAACCTTGTTGTCACCAGCCTGACAGTGACGGGATCTCTCGCTCGTCCAGGGAGGAGAACCATTAGGCGAATTTGGCTGGACTCAAGTGGCCTGTATATCATCTCTACATCCATAATGCTCGCTGCTGAGTGTTAGATGATATCGAGGCTGGAGAATATGGTGTCGTACGCTGACTAGGTGGAGAGCTTCACGAGGCTGGGACTTTAAGGTAGCAAGAAGGTTCCAATATGCGGTCAAATGAGTTGGCTCGACGCCTTCAACTCATAGACTCGTTTAAAATAAAATAAAATGACGATAATATAAATCCAAATAGTTGCAGAAGGCAAGGCTGAGATGTTCACCGAGAGAGACGCTCAACTGAAGGTTGCAATCTTCGCAGCATATTCTGCGCGTACAGGCTGCATTGGTGGAAGCGGACCAATACAGTAAAGACTGTTGTTCAACGCCGTATATGTTGTGCAGATATGATGTCGGTACCGGATCTTATGACATCTAGGGAAGCAAATATACAAATACTCGCATCTGAAACCCCAATAATGAAGTTGCACTCCTCGGTTCAGCAAATTGAAGTACCTAGGCTACTCCCCTGAATCTCGGGGTGCGAAGGTTCACCGAACCCACCATTTCAACAGTGGGACGGACCTATCAGACACTTGCTTCCACCTTGAGATATTTCTCCCACGGTCTCTGTTGCTACCTACGAATAACCTTTTTCTCTTCCTGTTACCGTACTGTTTACTTCGCTTAAATCGCAATGGGTGGTTGACATGCGAGATGAAGGGTTCTCGATTTTGCTCCGAAGGCCATCACTCTTATTATTTGAGTCCCATCAATCATGTCTTATCAAATTTTCGAAGGGCGTGCATATCAACCCTGGCCTTGCACTGGACACTAAATCTGACTAATGAGTAAGCACCCATGCCGTTCTACGACCACCTGCTCGTTTCCGCGTATTGCTTACCTATTTGACTCATCATCTTGCCCTTGCAAATTTTGAAGATATAAAGGTTTTCTCCAATTGTCAATCCCGATTGTTATTGCGTCTCGAACATCAATTCATATCTCGTTTTTTCACATCTCATCTCCACGCGGCGTGATTATCTCTCGAGTAAAGCGGAAATTGGAAGATGCCGTCATCACCGGCTTTCGACGAAAAGGTTGCTGCGCCACTCAAGTCGAGGGTGAGGGCGAAGGTTGATCTCATTGCTTGGGATCCCGAATCCCCTGAGCATATAGAGCGCATGTTCCAGCAACGAATTGCGTGTGGATGGAAATCGGATCATGTTGAGAAGTGGAGGGGTTTGCAGAGAGAAGGCAAGATGGCCATTCAGTGGGTAGTGAGTTAGGATTTTCTTTCTTTGCGAAGCATGGAGATTTTATCGCTTGAGGCGAGGCCAGACATCTCGCTCTAATTGTCTTCCCAAATCACTCAAGAGACTGCGCTCTTCGTTTAGCCGATAGACTTCCGGATGAGGATCTACTTGCAGATTATTTCACTGGACAACCAACTCTAGACAATCATGACTTTCTGCTCGCTTTCACATAAATTTCACGCATTACGTAACAGCGAATGGCTTTTCTCGGTGCAGTACTAACACCACCATAGGTTCTCTCAGAAGATGACCCAGACAGGGAAACAAAACTCGCCCAGCACCTTCTCAAATACCCCAATGAAAGGACAACCATTCACGACACCGCCACTACTCTAGGCAACAAACCGCGCGAACCAACTTTACGCTCTTTCATACCAGTTGGGCACATTTCTCTCGACTCAGAAAGTCCAAACCCAGACCAAGCTGACGCTTCGCAAGGCATGTACTGGTAAGTTAATCGACAATGAAGAAGAATGAGTTCGCAGAGCCTTCTCCCGACTCAACAGACAGTTGACGAGAATACATGCTTACTATGAGATAGTATCACAACATTCTACATATCTCGCGCCATCCAAAGCGGCGGGTTGGGTAGTGCCGCCATGGACCGCGTCGAAAGCGAAGCTGTAAACGAACCACTCAACGCCAAGATCTTAAGTCTCGACACACTCGCAAACAGCAGTCTGGAGAATGAAGAAATTTGGCCCGAAATGGGATTTGAAGTACCTTCAGTATGCAACTCCCCAACCTCTGATTCTGGAAGTTTAAGTACTGATTTCGAGGTAGTTTTCTAATCAGGATTGGTATGAGAGACGGGGGTATAAGCCGTGGAAGTTCGTTGATGGTCATATCAAGCAGGAGGTAAATGGGAAGATTTGGCCGCTGAATGCGGTGTTTATGAAGAAGGCTGTGGTTTAGGCAGCATACCCGGTAGAAAAAGTAGAAAAAAGACATTTAGATTTCTGTTCATCCAGTTCAGGGGAGCTTGTAACCTTATAAATCGATATTGTTTGTATTGGATCCCTGAAATTGTGAAGGGGGGAGTGAGGCGAAGGTTGAGAGCTGGATGCGATTGTTTTTTTTCTGTGAGTTGTGTGGTGGAGATTCCTGCGATTTAAAATGAGGCACAAAAGGTTTGTCCATAAACTAAATATGAGACGAAAAAATACCTCAAATATCATTATTTTTGAGAAGAGAGGGTATCATATTTCATTCCGAGGTACGAGTAGAGAGTAATCCAACACTAGACGCCATACTCGCTCGCTGAAGTAAACCTACGTCCCAACATATTCAATACTTTTACACTTTCACAACTCGTTCTTACTTAAATACCTCGTCATCATGCACCAATGTCTTTGGTTTCCCCCCTCCCAGCAGGTTCTGCTCGTTGCCCAGGATAGCCTTCGCCATCATCCCCAGCCCCATCAATAGACCCCTCATTCACATCCTTCTGTTCCCCTTTCAACTCTTCCGGCGCAGCTAATCCAATGACCCCCGTCTTCCCATCTCCTATCTCCCCTCGGTCCAGTTGCTGCTCCTTTGCTCGAGCCAGTTGTATTTTGTAGATGAGATCTGATGGGTGTGAGGCTTTCTGGGTGAGCGTTTTGAGGGCGGTTGCTAGCCTGAGGTAGGACATTTGTCCCAGAGGGTGGGCAGCCGAGACGTTTGTTTGAGGTTTAGATCAGTTCAAGAGAGTGAGGCTGTATTTTGGGGGTTTTAAGGATAGTGGAAGGGATCTGTTGATGGATTGAGGTTGAATGTAAGCTGAGACTGAAGCCTGATGGAGGTCATGTGACTGGGTGCTGCTGTGCAATCTTGGCTGACTGATGCCCTCTCCCCAAAAGAGGTATCTTTTGGTTTTGACACAATGCGTCTATGTACTTGTTCAAAGCCATATTTGTTGTTATGTTCTGTGGAGCTGGATGATCCCAACAGTACTCAGGGGATTGTGAAGTGGCTGTGGTTAAACATTTGTTTACTTTGGTGCAGCAGCTCTCGCTTGTCTAAAGCATGTTGTTGACCTTTTGTGTTTTCATATGCAGCTACACAAATATATGATTGCTAAGGAATGTGGAAAGCTAAAACCTATAGAAACAACGTGTTAGCAGCTGTTTATTTGTTCTTCGAGGTCGAAGAGTGACGAGCGGATTCCAAGTAGGTATTTAACAAAGTTCCAGGACAAGATGGGTAAGGGAAACACGTAACACTTGACTGCAATACTGGACCCAAGCTCTTATGCCCAATTTTAATTAACGCTAGTGTATACAATGTCTCCTCTAACCCTCTCCTCGAATTTCCAGGCTGTCAAGCGCAGTTTTGGCCGACTTCTCATGTGCCCAACCGAAACTTGCACCTCGTGACACACCCACAAAGTCTTTGTTAGAACCTCGCCCACACATCCCCCATCAACACCAATACCACTTCTCACCTATCTCGATGACGAGTGAACCCCCCTGCTCTCCTCAGGCCTTAATGCCAGGAAGCCCGAGAACAATTCCCGCGGATTCTCCCGGCTGCTGGGCTTCCCCCGAAACCAACAGAAACCAAGACAACGAAGAAGTCGCCCTTCCACGTCAAAGAAGCACCTCATACGCTTCCTTAACTGTCGACTCTGTCACCACTACTCTCACCAGCGACCACTTCTCCTAGTGCGATGCCCTGCACGCCCCTATGTCTCCCCCACCAACTGGCGACCACCTTGACGGACCCTACAAGCTCTTCTTAAGCAGAAATAGACTTGGGGAGTTCATCCAACACCTGAATGACACGCCGGTTACTTGCAAGCAAGGGAAATTGTACAAGGATGTTGTCAAGGGCTTGGAATCGATCTGGGAGGACATGATTAAGGAGGCGGAAGAAACTTTCCTGGTTAATGTACGATATTCCAGACTCTACCCCCTCTCTATTCTACTCTCTGCAAACCAATTATTACCCGACACGACTCATGTATACTGACTGATTTTTTGCAGAACCTCTGTCACATCTGCCGATGAAGCCCTTTCCAAAACAACAACTCCAACACCCATCCTCAAACCCCCTCCATGTTCCAAATGGTCGAAGATGTCAAGAAAATCATGCGAGGCACAGATCCAGTGTCCTTGACACAAGCAAAGCTGGACGGGTTCAAGCTACGCTGGTGGAATTGCGAGCACAAGTACATGGAGGATAATATTGGCAATGGCTGTGAGGGAATCAATGAGCTCCCACGTCGGGATTACGACCCGCGTGCTGGCGAGTGTGATAGTCCATGGGAAGAGGATTCAGATGAAGAGTATGACCCAGGTCAATAAGCATCATACGCAGTTCTGGCGTCTGGCGTCTGGTGTCTACGTGTTGGGAAATGAGCATTGGGTGGTTTTTTTGGCCGTTGGTAGATGAGCGTTGGATTCCGAGTTTTGGATGTTTGCCTACTCACACAAAGGCTAGCATTACTCTGGTCATTGGTAATTGATCATTGACCCATCGATCCTATTAGACTGCACACACTCAAGGGAACTATTTGTACATGTGAACCTCGGAAACCTTCTGAAGTGATCATGGTTGATTCATCCTCGGCATACCCATCCTCACGACTGAATCAAATAAATTCTTCTTGTGACCTATCTGGCAATATGCTCTTCAATATATCTCCATGCCCCATAGTACTTCGCTATTCAATTTACTAATAGACACACCGCGGAAGGGTCTTCCAAAATATCTATTGTCATGACATCAATGAAGCCTTGGAGAGTCAACATCGGCGTGTTCGCTTCCGTCAGTGGTGGTAAGAGAGGAACAAATGTTGCTGCGATAGGAGATGGCGGAACCAAGCAGTGCATGCCTGTGCCAGGATCTATTGCACGTTCATAGAGAATACAATCGATGCGTAAATTTGCGTAGAAGTCGCGGAGTTCTGAATCGGCTGTTTGGAATTGGCTGTCTTCGAATGTCTCGAGGAGACTTTGCTTCCCTAGATTGAGTTGGTTAGATTGTGACGGTGAAGTTGTAGATATCTTTAGGAAGGATTACCCATATAAATGTTGCGATGGAGCTCGTGGCATATGGTTTTGAAGAATGCGGAGTATTGTTCTGGTGGCAAAAGACCTATTGAATTTTTATCAAGAAATCCGAATACAGATCCAAGGAACTCTTCTCCTAGTGGCGTTGCTCGAGATTCGTTGAAGAGGAGAGGCCATTCAGATGGAGCTTGCTCGTCCGATGTTGAAACCAAAGAGCGCGGTTGAGGCCATAGAAAATTCTCCATGCTATCAGAGTTGACGACAGACATCATGGGTCGGCTTGAAGGTTGATAATTAAATTCCAGAAAAATCGAAACCGTACTTATGTGATGAGTCGGCGTTGGAGTTGTCCCATCCCCTGTTCGGCTGAACACTTGGCTTTCCTCTCGTCAATTTTGTTGGCTCGTGTGTTTGGATGCCTACCTAGGATCAAGAGTCTGGAGGAAAGATAGGATGTAATATCTACTCCCTTGGGTTGATGCAAAATAGTACCTGTGGTCCAAATAAGGAAAGGGTGAATCTACCAGGTTACCAAGAAACCACATACTAAAAGCGATGTCTTGGAACACGGAGCGAAAGTTCTCTTACTCGATTTAAAATAAAGGTGCATGAACTCATGATTCAATTAGGCAAGCTAGGGAGGGTTTTCAGAAGGCTTGAATAAACGCAAGAAGTAGTCGAAAACAAATATTCGGTACATGACTGTAGAAGAAACCTAACAGCTATTTCCCCGTCGTAGGATTACATCTATCCATTTGGCGTCAGCACTCCCACACTCTCATTCCTCACCATAAGCTCCCACTTACCTCTTGTCCAAACTAGAGCAAGTGTACGGATCCACACAAACCCCATAGTCACAGCAGTTACTAACAATATAAAAACTACTTGTATACCCCGAATTAGACGAGCATTACGCGTAGCTCCTACATGCATTATTCCCAAAGTAGCAGACCCACTTCGCATCGGACGTCGTACCGCAAATGCAACTCGGTTCGCTAGACGTGGAGGCTAGTTAGACACTAGGATTGGGGCAGGATGCTGTGCTGTTAGGATCTTGAACTTCCCTTGAGGTCTAGATGAAATTCTTTGGAGCGATGGACAGAGAGCTATCCAAAGTGATTTGGTATTGCCGGTGGACAGCTTGAGGAAGAGGCGTAGTTCCGTCAGCTGGGTTGATTTGCAGGTATCTTCTTTTAGCTGGTTGGGGTTATTCTTGTTGTAAGCCATAATAATTGCTAGGATTACAGAGACCTGGCTCGTCCCATTGGAGAAGATCGTCAGCATTCCTTCCTGTCAAATAATGAAGGATTCGTTGTCAAATATATATTGAACCGGAAACAATTTCTGAACAACGAGGCAGAAGCACTGATCTGAATATTTCGCAGGGTATTGAGAAATATAAAATTCAGTAAGTTTCAAGTCTGTATATGGACCTGGTTTCATCTGGATGATTATTAAAAGAAAAGTAGAAGACTGACATGATCTGAAAGAAAGACATCGGGCATGTTAACAAATGATGCTAACTCCGCGCTCTGAGCTGCGCTAAACGGCTCGCCAAGAACCTTATTTGAACCCCTGAAATTACCCCGCCATCCCCAAACACCAAGCCTCAAGCTACTTCCCCCTTCAACACCAAAATAAACATCAACAACACCACGAATCCTCTTCAGCGACCATTTCCAAACCTCAAAAATGCCACCCAACCAAGGCCTCACCCACCTCAAAGAATACGACATAAAAGACAGCAACGTCGAACTAATCGGCACCGAAATCGACCACCGCGTAAAATATAACTCCGCCCTCACTGAACCTGCATGGAACGATGGCTGTGTAGGACGTCTTGCAGGTCTATACATATGGCGGATCGAAGACTTCGAAGTCATTCCCTGGCCGGAACATAAGACAGGCCAATTCCACGAAGGCGATAGCTATATTGTGCTGCATTCATACAAGGTCGGGGAGAAGGAGGGACAGGAGAAGTTGGTTCATGAGATCTTCTTCTGGCTGGGACGGAAGACTTCGCAGGATGAGGCAGGTACCGCAGCGTATAAGACGGTGGAACTGGACGAGTTTTTGAAGGGTACTGCCACGCAGCATAGGGAGGTCCAAGAACAGCCTTCGGACGACTTCATGGCTCTATTCCCCAGACTAAAGATCTTGTCTGGCGGAGTGGCTTCTGGCTTTACGCACGTGGAGGAAGAGGAACCAAAGGAAATAACAACCCTGCTGCGTGTGTTCAAACATGCCGCGGGTCGGGCTGATTCTGTGGTTGTGGTTGAAGTACAACCTACCTGGAAGAGTTTGGATGATGATGATGTGTTTATTCTGGATAAAGGTGAGAAGATATGGGTTTGGCAGGGCAAGAAGTGTAGTCCAATGGAGAAGGCGAAAGGAGCACAGGTGGTTCACGATATGACATTGGCCAAGCACGTCGATGTAGAGGTTCTCTCACAAACGGACTCGAGATCTGGAATCTTTGTCAAAATGCTAGGTGGGGAGGACGTTGCTCAGAGTGAATTTCAAGCTCCCAGGCCAGTATCTGGGTCGGCGAAAGCTGCAAGTGGGGGGTCTAAGAAGCTGTTCCGACTAAGTGATGCATCTGGACAACTATCGTTCGACCTAGTCAAGGATGGCCAGCCTTTGCAGAGGGGTGATTTCGACGGCAATGATGTCTTCTTGTTGGACATAGGGACTGCCATCTGGGTATGGCGTGGACTTGGGACAAGCAGGGGAGAAAAAGCATCATGGCTCAATGTAGCGGAGTCATATATCCGCCAACTTCAAGAAAGATCTGGGAATTCAGATGCGAATGCTACACCACTAGCAGCGGTGGTGGAGGGCAATGAAACCCCTGCATTCATGAGAGCCATCGAGGTTTAGTAGGCTACTTGGGCCCAGAAGCCATGCAATTTATACCAATCAATATTCCAACAGCTATTGAGAAGCACTGAACTCATCTATGATAGTATAATCTGTCATCCCTTTCCAATCCCATCAATTGGCAGCAGATTGATCAAATCCGCGGCAGCCTTCGTCGCATCATCCATGCCTATCGGGAATCTGATCGAGCTCCCTCCGTGACGTGAGCTGACTCAATCCTCTACCAGCCTCAAATCTCGCTGTCGCGAGCGAAGTCTCCGCAGCTTCCGTCCACCGCTGTGTATGATCGACAGCTGTTTGTTTTGACCGTACACCAAGCGGGTTCTTCGAATACCCTAACTGGATCCCGCCATGGATGCTGTTGTGGAGAAGTTTCCCTTGAAGAGCGTGCAGAGCTTCGTCTGCAGAAGGGACGTCGTCGAATTCGACGTAGCACATTGGGGTGATCTCCTTTGTACGGAATAGCATGCGTTTGTAACCTTGTTGTCGGGAAAATATTCCCTTCAGCTCGTCTTCGTCTGCTTCGCGTGGCAGATTGCTCACGATGAGGGTATTGCATGGCGGGAATATCCGGGGTTCTTCGTTCGGTTGGACCGTAACAGGCGCTGAACCAGAAGAGCCATCGACAACTTCTGGTGCTTTGCCGTGGGTGAAACCTTTTGTTCGGGAATTTTGAGTGGCATCGTCATCTGGGTGGTCGATTGCCATCTTGATTACGGCCTCTGCTTCTGTTTCTGTGTCTTCTCCCGTATGCTTGGTTGTAGAGGAGCCCTCCACCTCTTCGCGGGTATTTTGTCTGTTTATACCAAGCTTAGCCTTATAAATGTTCTTTGCGGTCTCATGCTCCTGCCTCTGAAGCTCGCTGAGATTTTCTCTCAGCAACTTATGGGCTCCATCTCCTACGTCCCAGAGTCTCGCCCTCCATGATTTCCTATCAGCGCCCGTCGAAGCTACCTTTTTCATGGATTTCAATGCAAATTCGTGTTCAGTGGTGTACTGCCTGCAGGCGGTGTTCTGCAACTCATTGGCGTCTTTCTGCCAAGCGTACAGTCTGCTGAGAGGGATCCCATGATTATGATTTCCCGAATCTGAGCTCTCGTCCAGTCCCAAGAGAAGTTTTCTTGCTCTTGCTATTGCGAGGTCAAATTGCTTGAACCAAAACTCTCTCTCAGTTTCGAATTTAATCTCCCATGCCGCTCTGTCCTCGAAATCTGCTGTGGCAGTTGTGGGCAGCTTCTCAGTGGTCGCAACGGCGGCCTCCTCTGGTGGCTTATTGTTCTCGATAGACGACAATATTTGCTGTACCTCCAGTGAGCGAGCCATCTCGCGTATCTATCATTGGTCAGCTTGACGATCACAACCAGAAGATTTCGATCCGGGTACATACCCCCTTGCTGCTATCGAAGTTCCAATAACGAACGCGCCGCTTGAACATCCGCTCTCTGTTTCCATTAGCATCCGAGCTGAACTCTGGTAGTGGGGAAAGGGGCATTATTACGTTGCAACGAATCCATGTGTTTCCTCAAGAATAGCCCGCACTTCTCGGAGTGGTCTGTCTTGCTGGACATACAACTTGAAGAACGGTACTTTGATCGACTCCCAATCTTTCGATCCTCTTTTGTCTGTCGATGTTTCGGGTTCATCTGAGTTCGAAATATCCACAATGTCCCTGGCTTCAATGGAACTCATGTCAATGTCGTGAATTGAACCATAATCTGATCTTGGAGGTGAAGCAGCCCTCCGCTTGCTAATATTGTCTGCCTGGGCGTGGTCGGCGGTCTGATCTTCTCCGTCCTGGTCTGCTGCTCTCTCGCGCGAACTCCTTTCGCGAAACCGAGGAACCTCCATGTCATCCTCACCCATGGGTACGGCAGCGCCTGTATCTCTCATTCTTGTTTCCCTAGATTCTACGGCTGGGAGCTCTACCTCCACCGACGTTGAGCTCCTGAAGGTTTCTCCGCCTCCTGGGTGTTCGAGACCTGCACCATCAGGCAAAGTTATCCGGTCACTCCGAGAATGAACTGGTGAAGTTTGTTCCTGATTGTCAGATTTTAGATTGTCGTCCGCTCTGGATTTCCTGTACCCGGCCGAAATCTCACTCATCCTTGACTGTTTCTCGACCGGCCACGGCACATCCTGTCGTCTGTTTTCTATCTCAGCTGTTATCGCATCAGCGACTTCCGGCTCTTGTTGGCGAAGAAACTCTGCCTGCATTGCGGGATCTGAGTCAAGCTGTCCATATAGAAACATCTGTTTGTAGAATTCGTTCAGCTCTCGCTTTCGTTGTTCAATGTATTCATCGTTGTTTGCGCTTTCCATGCTCCCATCAGATGCCGAGGTCGTTGGGATAGTGACTTGGTCGAGTGCAGGGTTGATGCTCGAGTTGTCGAAGGTGTCTCTCGTTATTTTTTTCGGTAGCTCGTTCCCGCTTGCATTTCCCGCTTGCTCGCTCTCCTTGGTCCCTGGGACTTCGTTTCTCTCTGCAAAGTCTTCTATTGAACGAGATCTTGCTGGCTTGTCGAGGTCCTCGATTGGGCTTATCCGCTGCTGCTCTTCCTCCTCAGCAGCTTTGGATTTGAGCCCTGCTCTCATAGAGTCATCTTTGGATTCATTGTTCTCTGACTTTTGACGAGAAAACTCCCATTCCTTGAGGGCCTCGCCCAACTTCGCCTCCTCGAGCTTGAGCTCGGATATGAAGTTCCGTAAAACCGCGTCTCTTCTACGCTTATTATCAGTTGCTGTATTGATATTACTGTTCCGATAGATTGAATGCCAGGTCTGGTACGTTCGGATAGCCTCGCCCTTGAGCTCTTCGACCCCCATTATCCAATCAGCCCTCGCTTGCTTGAACCGTGGCGTAAGTATCGCGTTTAGAGAGATCATAGGTGCGTGTCTAGTTAATGACGCTCTAATCTCTTCGTCGATATCATTTGCCAGGAGCTTGATGTCCTCCTCTAAGCTGTCTAGGCTGATTCCCGCTGGGGAGGCAGACTCTTCTGGGTTGTAGGCGACTTCATCGTGGACCATATCCGCAGGAGGCTGTGAGTGAGTTGCATCATTCTGCAAGTCTCGTCCTATTTTTGTCGCAGAACTGTAATCCGTTTCAGAACCATGAGTGACACCAGAAGCCTCATGCGCAGACACTGTCATAGCTCGAAATCGTGCTTGAGAAGTTCTAAATTGAAAAACTTGCGATCTCCTCGCTATCTCGAGCAATTCTTCCCAACTCATCCGATTAGGAGCTACTGCCGCAGACGCGATTGCAGATTGAGACGCAGCCTCATATTTGTTTATGGCAGCAACCCTGTCATCTGCAATTGTCCGATACATCCTCTCTTGATGAGAGGCATCGAGGACCAGGCCTATACTCTTGAGCATGGCTTCGTAACTCTCCACGGCAAGCGATTCTTCCTTTCGAAGCGAGTCGCGCAAGATGTCTTTATACTCTTCGAGTTTTGCCGCCCAGGCCTTGGGATCCTTGATATTGGTCTCGGAATTTTGCTGAGCGTCTGATCGGGGTGGGTTGATTATCTCCTTCGCAGCAACAGCCACGGCAGGTTGATTTCCTATCGGTGCTTCTAACTGCTCCAACTTCATCTGGATCCGAATTTTGTAACTCTCCTAGGGCTACTTGTCAGTGCTAGAATAGGTCGAGGTGGATATTTCAAACCTTGTTTGGTGATGTATCAAAAATATCCTTCTCGTCATTTATTGCGCGATCTATGATCCTTTGCAAGGTTTGGGGCGTGGCAGTATCTTGGCTTACAAGGCGAAGATTGTCGATTCTATCCAAGGCTTTAGCTACCAACGCCCCAGAAGGTCAAAGTCATCACAAAGCAATGCTTACATATTGAATATCAGATCCATGCGATCGTTCAGCATGATTTGAGAGCGCAATCCAGTGAGAGCGCCAGTCTGCTGTTGGACACTGTTAAATATATAAGACCGAATCGTTGTTGGAAGGGAGGTGCTTGAAGGCTCGCCGACAGATGAAATCTTTGCAACGAGCCTTTTACGAGCTGCCACCAAAGCTTCGGATTCCTCGTTTGCCTCTTCTATTCTTTGTTGTTCAAATTCTTCCTCGTTCTCGTCATTCGTCTCGATACTTTCAGTTTCCTCAGTTTCATCACCGTCTCCAGTCGTTCCGAGTCCGGAATCCTCTTCCGCCTTCAGGAACTGTTGCCTCGCAGCCTCGACAGCAAAGTCCCCTGGATCGTAGATATTCTCGTCTATTTCCTGCTTTCTCCGAACTCCCGTAACAGAACCATGGCTGAAGAGGGGGACTTGCAAATCCTGAACTTGCAAATCCTCAACTCGCTCTTCCTTGGGCAAAATCCACCTCCCCCAGCCTTCCTTTGCCCGAACTCGATATTTGCCATCCCTGGTCATGGCAATGTCAATAATATCCGAGTCCAGACAGATAGACCGCAGCAACCCTATATCTTGGGTCAGAGACTGAATGCGTTGAAAATTAGCAATGAAGTCCAGGTAAACGGATCCCTGTTCGTCCATGTGTCTTCGCAAATAGATGTCCCCGGTGAGATTCTCCTGTGAGAAGTAATACTCTAGCTGCATTTTGAGCATTTCATGAACAGTCGTCTGGTCCGGCGGGGGTGGGGATGGCTCCTTGTCAGCGTTATCAGTCTGTGTAACAGAGTCGAGAGGCTCAATCCCCGGATCGGCTCTTGAAGCTTCGTTCTCGGCTCGCGATTTGCCTTTGTCTTGTGCCAAGTCATCATTCATTGCATGCATGGGCGATTCAGGATCTAGGACTATGTCCTGAACCCATTTTGCCCAATCATCATCGGCCACCTCTCGGCCTTCAATCACACGATCTAACGTCGCTGTCAGCTCAGGGGAAAGCGGATTTGACACCGTCGTCAAATTTCCGAGAAGAGAGTTAGAGTCCCACGGCTGCTCCAATTTTTCAGTCCAGCTCGTAGTTGCAAAATCAACATCGAGGCTGTGACCATTGAACAAGTACTTATCCATCTCTGTGATGGCCCTCTGAGCGTCTTCTCGACGAAGGAACTTCATGTACGCGAATCTCTCCTTGTAAGGAATCCTGACGCCAAGGATCTGCCCAAACGGTTGGAAAATCGTAAGCAGGTCGTGTCGTATGAGAGGTGCCGCGTAGAAAATGATCTGTATTGTGCTGGTATTCTCGGAAGTTATGTCTTTCGAGGGCATGCCGATTCTGTGGTGCTGCTCTAAAATGCCAAGTTGTTCTGGGTCTTGATCAAAGTGATCTATGTCAGATATCTCGGTCATGACGTCTTCCTTTCCGGCTTGATATGCCTCAGAGATAAGATCCTCTGCCCCTGCTAATGAATCTTTTTGCAGAGCTGACGAAGTGTCTTCGCGATGAGGATGGCTCGCCCATTCGGCTCTTTGGATACACCGTACACACCAACTATGTCTGCAAGAAGAACAGTTTTCTCCTTGATAGGTTGATGGAGGAATAATCTGGCCGCAGGAACACTTTCATTTGTCAGTATATTTGAAAGATACATCCTGCATTGCGTTGTACTTACACATTTGAGATGCGTCCTGGAATCGGGAGCTTGACCTGCCTCGATTGCATCAGCTTTAACTAGAAGTGGACCCATTTCTGCGCTGAAGTGAGTCAAAACAGCCTCCAAACAGCCTTGCTTCCGCGCAAGATAGGCTTCTGCAATTTTGGTCATCTCCCGACTTATTTTTTCGGTTTCCAAGTCGAATGCCCACATGGTTTGAAAAGAACTGAAGACTGGTACTTCTGAGACTGGGTAGCCCCAAGGGAAGAAAATACGCATTCTCATTTGGGCAGGGCGACCGTCTTCAGCGTACGGTCCAAGCAAGATTGCCCGCACTGATCTTCTCTCTTGGCTGACGGTTATGTCGAATTGTGGTAGTTGATTTCGAACATGACTAACTTCATCCTGCCAGGTCTCGGGTCCAACTTGACTTGCCACAAGTTTAGAACCCTCCGAATCGCGTGCTGATGTCAATGAATCGTCGTCTTTGTCAGAAGCGTCGTCCTTTATTTTCTCTATAACGATCCCACTCGCTGCTTTGCCTTCCTTCAGCAATATTCCCCTACCTTCAGGACTTGCTTCTCCCAACACCGACATGATGTATGCAAAGACGTTTTCTAAGCATCCCTCATTACGAGCGAGACATAGTTCTGCTTTCTCGATCATACCACGTACGAATTTTGTTGAGAAGTCATCTGGAAGCGAACTAGAGCTACTTGCTGGAACGGATACGGTGAACGTTGGGATCTCGGACTTTGGATACGCCTCGGGGAAATCGATCTCGATGCGGATATTCATCATGGTGATAATCACATTCCTTTTGAGCAAGTCAACGTTGTCGAAGGTTACTTCCGGTCTTTCTCTTTGCAACCGTAAAATCTCGTAGTGTAGAGTTTGGGCATCCATCCAAGGGTCTGCGAAATCCGTTGCTGAGGGATCATCATTTGATGCTGCTGTATCTATAATGTAGTTAGAATCATAGATAGAACTTTCGTTTACTTCCCGCGCCTGAAGTTTACCTTTCTTATAAATCAAAGTCCCATTTACAAACTCGGCTCTTCCCAGGATGTAGGTCAAAACTCCCTTCAGGCAGTCTCTTGGTCGGGCGGCGAAAGAATCCGCTATTTCGCGGACTTGCTGTTTCAAAAATAAATAGTCGTCCGTCACAAACTGCGCACTGTGTAATTCAAACTTCGGTACATCGAAGTCTAGGTACTGCTCTGCAAAAACCACAGTGACTTCAATAGGGACCATGGTAGCACTGGCACCCCATGGACCCATAAGCGAGGTAATATATGTTCGGCCACCAGCGCCCATCTCTGAAACCTCGATCTTGACATCTGGGAGTTCTTTCCTAATCCGATCAATGTCATCGTGGAAGTATTCCCTTGTAGTAGTCACCTCTCCATGGTTTATGGATGCCGTTGTCCCTGTGCTCGCGTCAGAATCATCGCCAATTACCTCGCCTCGTATTTCTTTGTCCGAATCATCCTCGACGTCGTCTAGATTGTCCCTCGGTAGAGCAAACAGAGCCAACTGCTCCATATGTCTGCCGAGATGTCTTCGGAACTGTGTCTTCGTCCCGTACGGCGCAACGTCTTTACCATCGTTCAAGAAAGCCCTTTTCTCATTCTGGCTCGGATTCATGATCTGCTCTTCCCACTCGTCGCAAAACGTGCAAGCAGAGGCAGGGAATCGATCCATTGGCTCTTCACTCTGCAAAATCAAAGCATCGAGCTCTGAGCCTGCGAGAGTAGGGCTGTGCCATAGAAGATGTGACTTGAAGCTGGTTTTGCTGGAGAAAAGCTTGCTGCATGTTGCGCATGTCCATTCTCGTCGATGGGCTTGGAGTTCATGGGCGAACCATTCGTTGCGACTGCGGAACATACGAAGATTGCATTCCTTGAAGGTGCAGACGTAGGGTCTTAGGTCTCGGAAGACGTGTTTCCTTCTTCAGTCAGCTTCTTCTTTTATGAGGTAGACTAATCTCAGGCTGGGATCATACTTCCATGCATTCCGTCCCTTCACATTCTGCTCGGTCCAACAATACGGACACTGGAAAGGATGTCCAAACTCAAATGGAACACCTTCAAATGCCTCTGCGGGCGGCGGAGGCACGGTCAATATATGTTCTTCAGTCTCGCCCGCAACTGTTTGCTGGTACGAAGTCTCAGTCTCAAACGATCCAAGTTCACTTCCATCTTTTGGCGGTGCAGGCAGAGCCTCAACATACGTCGTCGCCTTGGTCAAAGCAAGTGTTTGGGGTGCTTTCTCTTACTCTTCCTCGTCCAACACAACAACCTCCTTAAGCGGCTCATTCCAGTCTTTCGAGAGTTTGTCGTGATGCTTTTTTCGATACACTAGATACTGCCGTCTTCTCGTGATTGACTTTCCAAGTCGTTGGATCAGCCAGTCACTGCTTCGTTTGGCAGATCCAAATTTTGCACCCACGTGGCTGATATCCCAGTGGGAATCCAAACTATACCTGGCTGCAGCTTTGACGTAATCATCGCGATTTGGCGTGTTACGGATCACGATCGAAATATCCAACAGACTCGAATTCCCCATCTTGATAGCAGACAACAGCTCATCGAGCTCGGAAGTTTCAAGTTTTTCGTTCACGGATCCAGTATCACTTTCTTCTGAGCTGAACTCCGACCCAAAATCGGAATTGAAGCTGGAGTCGCTCATGGCGCCAACTTCCCACGTTTTGTTTCCTTGTACGCCTGTGATGATCAATTCTGCTTCGTTTAACGATTCCTTCAAGGAGTCCAGAATCTTCAACACTCTTGATCGGACTTCTTCCGCTTCTCGAAGTCGAAAATCAAGAGAACTCTTCAAGTGGCCTTCTTGGAGGGCAGCGATGTTGGTCGCCCAAGCCTTGAATCTCGGACGTGCATCCTGAATCCTGATCAGGACATCGTCGCGAACAAATCCATGGGCAGTGTCTGTTTCTGAATCGGTTTCTCTCAATATAGTGCATAGTGTATCGTATCTTTTCACGCATTCTTTGGCCAGAGATGAGATTGTTGTTGTGCTTGATGGGACAAGGCTGGGGTTCTTGGTCTCCGCGATGACCTCTTGGAGATCTGATCGAGGTCAGTCAAGTTTGTGATTAAATATATCGCGATATACAACCTTCAAACGCTACTCCCGTCGCCATCTTTCCCGGAGATCAGTTACTCAGCGCCGACGATGTTCTATTCATGTGCAACCTCATGAAGTTATGCATTTCACAAACAGCTGCAGCCTCAGCCTCAAGATAACAGTCTCGTGCTTGAGTAACCCTGCTGAATAAAGCCAATCAGCCTGACTTAGGCACTGCCAGCCGCTGTGCCCCCGCACTAGCAAGGTTGTTTTCAGCTGAGCTTGGATTCCCAATCTTCACAATCTCACGATCCCCTCCTCTATTTCTCTTCACGATAGCCTCGTCAAAAATTGTCGTCGTCTCGCCATGTCTGGCATTGAGATCGCGGGTCTTGTGCTAGGCGGATTCCCATTGTTGATTTCAGCAGCCGAGCACTACAGGGAAGGCTTCGAACCGCTTGCGAAATGGTACAAGTTCCGGACGCAATTCATCGCGTTCATTGATGCAGTGGACATTCAAAAACAGCTTTTTAACTTGACACTTGAGTGTTTTCTGAGATCTATTGATATTGAAGAAGATGAGTTGCAGCGGTTTATGGAAGATTCGGGGTATGAGGGGTGGCAACGACCGGAGTTATTCCAACGACTAAAAAGCCGGCTCGGTCCGTCCCTTGCTGTGTTTAAGAGTACGATCGAGACGATGAATGTGCTGATGCATGATTTGGAAGCATTGTTGTTGATTAAAGATAGCCAGGTAATGCTCAAGGTCTGAGGTGTTGTGCGAATCGAGCTAATCTGAACTTCTTCTAGGTCGAGTGGTTGAAGGAGGGATCGAGTAGGTTGGACTACCAAATGTACCGTCTCCGACACAGCTTCAGTAAGAAGGGTACTCGAACCGTCGAATCCCTCAAATCGCACAATCGAACCCTCCGAGATTTGCTAGACAGCAGCGAGAAACTCAGTGGCATGAAGGCTAAGCGGAAAGATACAACGTGGGCGAATGTATTCGAAGCTATAAGGAAACATGCAAGTAGTGTTCATGCGGCACTGCGGTCTGGCTGGTCGTGCCAGTGTGCTCCACACACTGCTTCTCTTCGACTAGAGCAGAGGAAGACCGGAGATTGGGACTCGAGTTTCAATTTAGCGTTCGGAGTGCCTCACGATACGCAAATGATTGTTCGTAGAGAAGTTACAATCAAGATCAGGAAGAACAAAGTTGGAGAAAGTACGGTTGCGAAGTACAGTGATCCAGAGGGGGTGATCAGGGATACTGCGAATAAGACACAAGCTGGCCTGAACGTTCTCCGCCAGAACTTTGAATCGAAATCTACGTCCCAGATCAACATCATTTCACGACCCCCGCTATCAACATCTGCATCATCACCTCCACCGACCTCGACATATACAAGTCTTAAGTCTATGTTCCGGAATACGAGCTCCAACGGAACTGACTGTCTGGTAGAAGATGGGTTAACCAAGTAAGGACTCTTAACACGTTGAAAGTCATCATCTAACATTCTGCAGGACTTCCACCAAAGCCAGCCGGTCGAAGACAAAAAAACAGGCACGATTTGATACACCAATCGATTTTCCTGTACGGCCAGTTCCTCAATCCGCCCCGCCAACACCACAACCAACACCACCCATCCAGATTCTGGAAATCAAAGACTTTTGCTCTATAATTCGCTCACAAACCATCAACACCCAATGTCTAGGCTTTCTCAGTGACGGAGAGCGAATGCACGACGTCCTCCCTTTCCCAACAGACGACACGCAAGACGGAGAGGCCTACATCAGTCTAAGCGACATCCTATCAAAACAAGGAAGTCCTCGACTCAGTCCCCAGAAGCGCTTCAAACTAGCAACCATCCTCGCATCCTCCCTCCTACAACTCCAAACAACACCATGGCTCATCGGCAACTTCGAGAAGAAGAGTATTTTCTTCTACCGCCACGGCCAGGATATCTCGCTTGAGCACCCTTATGTCCAGCACTCCTTCACAAAAGCTCTCTGCGCCTCACAATCCGATCACGAACTCCGTCTCGCAACCCGCACGAGTCTTGATAACTTGGGCATCCTTCTCCTGGAACTCTGTTTCGGTCAACCAATTGAAACGCAAGAGATTCGCAAACAGTACCTCGTTGACGGGAAGGCACACCAAGGCACAAACTACATGACGGCGCGCGACTGGGCGGAGATGGTGTGGGAGGAGGAGCCGAAACTGGAGCCGATCATCAAGAGTTGTTTATTTTGCCCATTCGAAGAGAAGCCGGATTGGAGGAATAAACAGTTTACGCAAGCGGTTTATGCAAGTGTCGTTGGCCCTCTTGATGACTATTTTGTTAGCAAATGGCCTTGAAGAGGTGCATGGAAGCTGAAATTTCACATTTTCGTGTGGAACAGTTTGTCCGCATAGACCTGAACTGCTGCCATCGTGGAATAGCAGGAGATGGTTATCTCTTGGCCATGCAACATCAGTTGGACGCTACATAATCACAATAGATTGGCTGTGGCCAGATCACAAGATGGTCAAGTTGAAGGGAAATTGTTGGCAAAAGTTGCTGGTCTTCAAAACGCTATGAACGCTGTATCTCGCCATCATTTACGACCGAGAACTAACCAGCTGGCTTGGAAATGTCTATATCCAATCCCATATTCCAACACTTCAACAGCGCTCCAATAACGCTCCAATAACGCTCCAACAACTCCAACCCTCCCCGGACAATACTCAAATGGTCTTACCGTATCGACGGGTCGCCTTGCTAACGAATTGACGACTATTGCTAGTGGATGGGACTGCAACCGTAACTGAATCCTTATTCTTCTCTGCACTTGAGACAGGATAGGGTGCGATGTTGCCGTTCCAGCTAACTCTTCCGCATTCGACGCTCGCAGTGTTGTCCTCCCAGTACCACAACTCAATCGTCTATACCGCACAAATTAGCTTCTCTTATTTATATTCCCACAGAAGCAGCTCACCTTCATCTCTCCAAGGAACTCGATCCAATCCTTCCCATCCAAAACCTCCGGTCTCTGTTGCATCATCTTCTTGCATAGATCTCTCCACTGAATCCAAGCTCCCTTTGGCAGACTGTGGCTCATCTCGAGGTAGTTGATGGAGATTGGGGTTTGCTTGCAGATCGGGCATCGAGTGCGGTCGTGGAAGGTATTGATGGCGGTGGTGATTATTTGTTCATATTCGAATGCCATCTCTTGCTTCAATGCTTTGCGCTTGGTGAAGGCTTCTGCCATGGTGAGACTGTCGTCTGCGAAGGTCTCAGCATACCCGGCTTGGAGGCTGATGAGGGACGGCGAGACGATGACATCGTAATCAACAGGCTCGGAGGTATCATATTCGGTGTCTGCTGGAGGAGATATGGGCTTGTTGATGCTAGATCTTCGTCCTGGAGGAGTGTAGAAGACTTGCCGTGGTCGCTCCATCTTCTTAACGTCCTTGGTTACTTGTGGTAGTTGGGTTGTTGCTGTTGCTGAAGGCATGTTTCGAGGGGGAGATATGCAGTCTAGGTAACGATATTTATTGAGACTAGCAAAGAAGTGAATGGTAATGGTAGTGAATGTTTGATATCATAAGACAAAACTGAACACTTCGAATTTCAAGATTTTGGTAGCTCTCTTCTAGTACCCTTTGACGGCAAGAGCGACCCGAACGCCTGGTACACAACCCTTATGTTACTTTCCAGGAAAGACATGCAAAGTTAAAAGATCTGTTGAGAGTTGTGGTGATGCATATCAATGTCTTCAGGTCCATCAAGGGGGAAGTGATACCAGAAGCAAGAATATCCATGCAGAAATATCATGGACTTACCTGTAGGACCAGGCCTCACAGCTCAAAGAAAACATGCATTCATTTATGAGTTATCCTACTCACATGAAGGATCAAAGGTCTATCGGAGCGTAAGGGGGGCTCCCAGACAAGAGAACGGCAAAGCATGTCTTTATCCATGCACGTGACTACAGTATCAGGTCTTTCGTTTTTTCCAGACAAGCCAGCAAAGGCGTGCGATGTCAGACAGGCAACATACTTACGTGCATCTAACTTGCGCACAATGAACTGTTTGCTACAAAGAGAATCTCTTATCCTCAATGCTTGAAGGAAAGTAAATACCACGTGAGTAGCGATAAGCGATTCACCGCCAAGTCAACCTCATCCCAACGAGCAACATCCATGCAGGAAATTTGACCTGACTCAAAACTCCGCCCACTTTACAAAAAGAGCAAGACAGTAGCAGTCCCCCGTCAAATCTTTCGGCTGAATATTCTATGTATTTCGCGCTGCGCTCATAAATTTGGAGATGGACAAGATGGACCCGAACAAAATCAAGCACCACGGCCAGGGCTTTGCCTCTCCTCAGATTATATCTTCCTCCCCTCAAGGGCTTGAGAATCTGGGAGAGCTGTCAGATCCCTCAGAACAGAATTTTGCAATTGAACCGGCATTCTTCTCATCTCTGCCGTTCGAATTACGTGAGCAGATATGGCTATACACGCTTCAACCACGAATGATTTACCTTCATCCCCACGCCATATACCCGCCTCAAAGAGTCGACGCAGCTGGCACAATGGGCACTGAGCTCAGCCAGGTAGAGTCCAAGATCACGTCTCTACTCTTCAACCACTCGATTTATTCTCACGATACCACGCCAGCAGACGCATTTTCGGTGTACGCCAAGGAACTCGAGTCATGCTTCGAGAGGAAAGGAAAGAGGACAGGAATCTTGGGTCACTCGGAGATCGACCCAGAAGATTGCAAATTGACTAGCCCCGGACCTCCTGCGGCTTTAAATGTTTGCTCGGAGAGTAGGAGCACTGCTATCAGAAAAGGATACGTTCTTGCTTTCAGAGGGATTGGCGTAGGAGAAAGGGGGATTCGAACTCAAGAGAAGGGGTTATGGATCGACTTCCAACATGATTTGATTATGTTAGATACCACGATTCGACTAGCTGTGATGCACCAAGAGGCAAACACAGATCAGGCATTACAGCTATTGATGGATTGTCTTCCCGAAGACGCATCTCGAATCAAGAGTATAGCACTTCGAGGAAATCTCATAGCTGCACTGAGGGCTCTGAAGTTACCATGCAACGGACCAGTTGTCGGCGGTGAGGATGGAGAGTGGCAAAGATTTCTTGGATATCCTAGCCTGAGACATATTTGGGTGGACGATGAGTTCCACGTTGATAGTCCGGGAAGCAGTCACGAGCGAGTACCCAGCCCGTTGTTCTTGGGTAATGAGCAGGCGGTGGAAGAGTTCCTCTTTGCTCGTTTGACTCGCAGTCCGTTATCTGTTAGATCTCCGAGTTGGCCATGGGGTGTACCTTCAATAAAGGTAGTTCGTGGGGAAGCTTGGAAAAATTACTTCTAGGACACGAACTCGAGAGCTCTCGATGTTGGGTAGAAGTGGAAGATTGTGGAAGACAACAGTGGGGAACTTCACCAGCGATACCCGCTCATTTTCGGGGTTGCGATGGATCGAGAAATCATGAAAACGTTCCATGGGAATGCAATTAATTGCCTTTTTGGTTCCTAGTTCCATTTCCATTTCGCCAAAGGAGTGTTGTATCACAAATATATCGCGTTCTCCAAGCCACCGCAGTGTCGAAACTCCTCCATCCGAGCTCTTCCCTGCATCGCTCACCTTCAACTCCGCATCTCGACAACCTTCAGGACCACAGCAATCAGAACACATCCTCTCCACAGCTTAGAAAGACAAAGTAGCTCCAGCAGACCCGACAACAGCCGACTTAACATTTCCACTTCCAAGAAGAGAAAAGCTATACGGCACAGTCTTCAAAGTACCAGCTAAAGCAGTGTTACTCTTACCACCAAAGTCATTTCCGCTCTCGACAGCATATCCATCATCAGTACTGTACAACGGTTTCGAAACAGTACCAGCCCAGACATTGGATTGTACGAGAACTTGTGCTCCCAAGCGGGTGTTGATTCCATCTGCGCAGTTCAGGAAGTACGAGTTGTAAATGTGGCCGGTGCCGAAGCGGAGAGATGGTGTGCGAGAATTGATGTTGGACCAGTAGCTGAGGATGTTAGCCCTGCTTCAAGAAAGGGATGGATCTGTTTACTTGTTATTGTATGTCACTCGCAAATGACCAGTGTCTTCGGCTTTGTTCTTGTCGGAGTGCCCGACCAAGGATGCCTTCCAGTGATCGTGGATGTATGAGTTTGAGATAGTCACGTAATCAGCAGCATGAGTAAGCTGAAAAAGAATGTTAGACTTAGAACCCCCAGAGCAGGATTGGTACTTACATCAATCAAACCATCGTAATAATCCTTGTCGTGATCACGATCAGAGGAGACATCGCAGTGATCAATCCATACATTGGTCGAGATTTCTGTTGGACGTTAGTCCGTCTTTGTTAACGGGAGTTGACAGTCACTTACGGACTCCAATGGCATCTCCATTGTCGGCAAGCACCTTTTGGATGGTCAAGTTCCTAATGATGACGTTCTTCTTACTCTTGACAATTCTATCGCAGTATCAGCTCTTGTCTCCACTCCGCATCTTAAGCAAGTGAAGACAACTTACAAGCCAAAGCCAACAAGCTTAGCACCCGAATTCTTCCCAATGATACTGGTATTGCTTCCAACCTTTACCTGGGAAGCAGACTGAGAGATAGTCCCGGACACAATGACAACTTTTGCGCTGTCACTAGACACTGCAGCGGTAGTTGAACTCGACAATTTAATTTTTTGTCCCAATATCGGTTAGTAAGTACGCCGCTCTTGCTTAGGCGCTAATCACCCTCGGCTCACCATTCATGCCTTAGGCAACAACATATGCGATCGTCATTTCTTCAACCAAGGGCACTTTCCATCTTCAGACGCGCCTGCCATCTCCTACATGCAGCACGCTACACGCTACACGCGATACGCCATCCAAATCTTCACGATGTCGTCTTCTGCTTATTCCAGCTCCGGCTCCTCATCACACTCCGGCTCCTTATACCTCGACTCCTCACACTCCAACAGCCTCCTACAGCTCGAAAATATCATCGAAGACCACCCCAAAGATACTCTACCACACTCCGCAGATGCTCTACCACACTCCGTAGACGCTCTACCACACTCCGCAGACGCTCTTCCCCACCTCGCAGATACACCGCCCTCTCCCCTGCTACACAAAGATACTCGGTCTAAAATGCCTCCCCGAGATCGCTCTAGAGGACGCGATGTTCATATCTTCGATGCACGCGATCGAAACACTTCAATTGGTGGCTTGATTCTCACAGCTGGTATTACAAATGCCAACTTATATGCTATGATACAAATCTTCGTTATCTTTGAGGGCGAATATTCTCTTCAAAACGAAAGCAATGTCACGATACTAAGGGATAATAACTTTCTACTTTTGCCTGGAAACTATTATATTATTTCTTCTTGTAAGTTTATATTCAATAGCCTTTTTCTCTAGCTAACTTGTTAGTAGCTCCTATTCAAATCAATAACGAGACGCCATTACTTCGTACGATTTCTCTACAAACTGGAACTCGTGTCCAAGCCTTTACCGACGCTGTCCGTTCGCGAGATGGACGATGTGTTATATCGGGGAAAATAGCATTCGCTCATCTCGATTTTTGGACTGGTTTCGAAGCCGCACATATCTTTCCGTTGGCTTTTGAAGGAATTTGGAAGGATTATAATTACGGTCGCTGGGTTTTAACTCCCCCAGATGAAGAAGAAATCAAAGGAGGAAAAATCAATTCTAGCCAGAATGGGCTATTACTTCGTTCCGATATACACCAGCTCTTTGATATGTATTTTATCTCGATAAACCCAGATGTATGTATATACACCTTGCGTTCTTTATAATATAATTGCTAATAGTTATAATAGGATAATTACAAGATCGTATGCTTTGCTCCTGATAGCGAAGGCATTGCTGGAAAATACTTCGATCAAAGACCTCTTGATGATCCCCAAAGACCAGCCGATCAGCTCCTCCGTTGGCACTTCCGGCAGGCGGTTTTGACTAATATGAGGGGTGCTGGCGAGCCAGTATTCGAGCATGATTTTCCACCTGGTTCTGATATAATGGGTAGTATACTCGAGGGTCCAAAGGCTGCTGAGAGGATGGAGTTTGAGCTGTTTAATCGCTTCGCGACCCAAATTGATTTGACTTAATAGACGTATATTTAAGGTTCTGGCTTCTTGGCAATAAGGCTATCCCACATTTATTTTTACTTTGTGATATACCTTAGCAACTGGGCTGATCAAAGGGCGCCAAAATAGGCACTATTGAGCCAAAATAGGACCCTATTTTAGTACTCAGGCTAGCTCAGGCTGTGCTCACCCTCGGCTCAGGTAAAGCGGCCGCTGCTCACGTCCAGAGACTAAAACGGAACCAGCGAAAAAAAAAAGTTGTGTCTGACTTATCTGGTAAACTGAGCATATGTGGAAACTGTTGTGGTAGTTCCACCTTTACCACCGGTTGTGCCTCCATTAAGGCTGGCATATCCGTCGGCGACGTCGGTGATAGATGCTCTCTTAGCAAGGTCGACCGGTGCAGCTACATCTTCGTTGGATGTTGCAGTTGGGAGGGCATTGGTTGCTGCAGTCAGAAGACCGAGTACGACAACTGAGAGCTTCATGGTGATTGGAAGAGTGTTTCTTGCTTTTGATAGAGCGGAGCGAACTGTTGTTCGGAGGTGGAGTGAACACTTTGTATTGACAGGCTTGATGTGTTATATACTTCAGAGCTATTCTGAAAGATAAGCATATTGGTCACTACATTTTGAAATAGACTTAAGGCTTTTCCCATTAGACGGAATATCTACGTCCGAAATCCAATTTCTCCGTCAACCATCAACGTCTTTGTCGTACAGAGTTACAATCCTTCTTCTCCTTCATCACAGACCTCTTTAACCCAAAGTTATATCACTCACACTCTCTCGTAACATCAACTCCAAACCTCTCCACAAACTCAACACGTCGTGATCTCAATTCCACGCTAGCATATGCACATGTACCGGAAGATACACTTAAGCTTCAGGATCTGCGATCTCCAACGCCAAGACAGATATATTACCCTACCTGGAAAAACCAATCCACGAATTAGAATAGAACTTCGATGCCCCGAGATATCGCGTCATTTGTTTTGCTTATAGTGTAGGGCAGTATAGTCCGGAGAAATCTAGATTAGGACTGTACCCCGCAATATCACGTCGTCCTCGAACTCTTGTTTATGCTTGTTTTTATATGAGATCGTGCCTCAAAATTGGCAGGAGATTGGTAGGGGCATTTACACGGCAGGATCTTGATCCATTGCTTCTACCTCAAAGCCAGAATTTGTAACGAGGTGAGTACTTTGTGGTATTGCCACCAGATATTTTTATTTTCCTCAAATCAGTTGATCATACTTCCTCCCATCAGGTCATAAGTATCATTCGTCCCTTCTCGTCAGAGGCCGCAGTCATCACGTCTTTTAACGGTGATGTAGAAATCTGCAGATCTTCCAGTGGATCACTCTGGCTAAACGGAATACCTGATTGGTAGGAAAGATATCTTGGTAGCCTTTGACAGTACACAAGGTTTGAGCACTTAATTCTAGGTCCAGTCTTTCATGTGGGAACGTTCATTTCATAAATCAAGGTCATACAGCAATCATTCAATTTGCCTGAACTCGTGCCACCGAATTGAGCTCTACACTTCGCTTTCTGTGAGACTCAGCGTCCAGAATTCGTAGGAATACATCAGACCCGAATCAGCGCATCATAAGCTTCACTCCCCTCCCACTCGCAACAGGAACGAAGTAATCAGCAGCCATCTCAACATCTTCCTTGGCGGTATCAACAAGGCTCATGTCCGGGAAAGCCATCCATACTTTGAAGATACATAGATACAACTCCGCGTACGCAAGGTTAATGCCTAAACATTGCCGGGAACCTCTGCTGAAGCTGATAAGATACTTTGAGAGGCGAGGGTTTTCAATCCACCGCTCTGGGTTGAACCTGGTAGGATCTGGAAAGGTTTTCGGGTTCAAGTGCAGAAGGAGGGATGTCATGCTAACTGGAGTCTGTGCATGTCAGCCGCCATCCCTAAATAAACGGGCATTGGAAACCTACCCCAGCGGGTATTATCCAGTCTCCATAGATCAACTCCTGGTCCGGGGATACTCGTTGGAGATGTGCTGTTACCCCAAAACTTAATCTTAAACCCTCCGAAATGACCCCACTGAGGTATGGGAGTTTTTCCAACTGAATCAAAGAGGGGTTTCCTCCTGACTCCTCATATAATTTGTTTAACTCTGCTTTTAGCTTCGAGTTTATGGCAGGGCCCGCAAGCACATAGTATGTGATGACAGATAACGCCCAAGCAGTCGTCTCCGTTCCTGCTCCAATGATGACGACGCCTTCCTGCATAAGCCTGTCGGCCAACTTCTCCTCTAGTGGCAAATCACTTGAGAGAATCTCATGGAAGATCGTTCTTCGAGACTCTTGTTTCGCTCCCTTGCTCGTCTCTTCGATAGCTGTCTGGCACTTGGCTTGGATTTCCTTACTTAAGTCACTACAAGAGCCTGGATATAGGACAGACTCAACTTACATCTTGAAAAATAAGTAGATCGACAACAGTGGGAAACAGGACCCGCATGACAGAGTATGGAATGCTTCTCATGAGCGGCATTATCCACGGCATCTGCTTGACAATGTAGCCTGACTTTGTGACGCTCTCCATGGCGTCGTGGACATCAGTTCGGAATTCCTTGGAAGTCTGCACGTAGTTGTAGCTTTTACCAAATGCATACTCCGAGATGACGTCCATGGTCACGCAGGTCCATGCAAGCGACATCGTGACGACTTTGTTTGATTCTTGCAATTTGAGAAGTCTCGTAATTAATCTATTGATCGTAGATTGGATCAGGGGCTCTAGTTTGGCGATGCTGGCTTTAGAGAACATCCTGTTCATGGGAAGTCGACGAAGGCGATGATGGCTATGAGACACCGTTGATAGTGCGGCACTGGGATAGGTCAGTAGGAGTTTTGGAAGTGATTTTGTCCATGAATAGCCAAAAGCTACAAGCCATGATGTAGCTTACTCCGGAGTTCCAAATTGTCCGCATAAGTAGGGCCATTTTTCTCGTTTCTTCGATCCACCAGCATACACTTCATCGTAAAACTCTGGGTCATTAATGTGAAGTTCCCACGGATTGATACGGATGATTGGACCTGATTTCAATTAAACATTTATCAAGCAAGTGTTCGATCCCCCTTGGCTTACCGTACTTCTCATGCATGTCTCGAATCTTGAAGGTATACTGACCGCCAGCGACAACATCATAATACATTTCATACAAAAGTGTGGCCGCAGCCAGTTTGGGGCCTGGAAACTTCGCTAGAGGACTGAAGTAAAGTCGCCATATCACAGTATAAATTACAGCTGTAGCGAATGTCAAGGCTAGGACCACGAGCGTCGAACTTGTCGTCGTCATCTTTAGGCATACGCAATTGTTAGTGAGATGAAAGCTTGTTTGCTTGCGAGTTGAGGAGCTTCCCCGACACCCATAACCAAGCCGTCTACTATTCGTTATCTCCATTCTGCCCACCTTTTTGCACGAAGGTTTTGGCTTGCATCACACTATTGCAGGCCGCAGTATCTTGTACCACATAAAACACTTCGGGCTGCAGCCTTCCTCTCTCTTAGCGAGACTTCATCCTATCATACTGTCCGGGGAACAACCCGGAGCGAGCCCGCACTTGGATACTTGCAAAAGAAAGGAAGTGAAGAGTCATTCGGAGTTCGTATTACCTGTTGCAGAACCAGATGCAGGCGATGAAGTACACATCCATTACACCAACAAATGCCGGACTGGCTCGCTTGTGGTGTCATAGAGACCTCTTGATACATTAATCAGTAAGAATTCATAATGCAGCAAGCTTATCAAATATCTACGCCCTACTGGTCAGCACGGCACCTCAAGCCACGTTCATAACCTTGCCAAGCAAACATCGGTGTAGACAAAAGGCCCAGTAATCCCCCAGAGCTCTGGACATAACATCAGTGGAGAAACGGTATGAGCCTCATTGGCGTTCTGTATTTCCGCTTGTAACATTCCCAACCAGCCCAAATGCTAATGCTCCCAATAACATGCCAATGCACCTGAAATGAACCCATCAAAACCCCCAAAATGCCACAATCTGCGCCAAGCCCCCCAAAATCTATGTGTTTTACATCGCAATCTCAAGAACCGCCGTTAGACTTTTCGACGCTACGCATTGGAGTACCATAGGCATAGTTCTGAGCACCGCTCGAGTAGTCCACACCTTCCCTTCGCTTGTGAGTCGCGGGGTAAAGCTTCGCACGCCTCTCATAGTAGGCATCGTGGAGATCGCCTTCACTCTTTGAGTTGTACGTTGCGTACACGGCTCTCCGATCCTTACTACTTGCGTTTGGACCACTCCGATGTGCAAGAGAGGAGCCAAAGATCATCAGTTCCCCTGACTTGAGGTCAGTATTTGTTCTCAGAACATGCACGTCTTTCGAGATTTCTAAATTAAGCGAGACATACCAGCTTTCATCTCCACCGGGATCCAATTCCGAGCTGCAACCCAATCAGGAGTGATACAGTTGTCGGTTCCAATTGGAACTGTCATCTTATGGCTTCCTTCGACGACCTCAAGGCAGCCGTTCAGAGAAGTGGCATCATCAGCAGCAATCAGAATCGCCAAGTGCTGGAGTTTCTTGAAATCTCCGTAGCCGGTACGGTCGATATGGGGTTGGAAGCCACCTGATCCAGCAAACTTGAAATTTACTAGCAAGTGTCAGCGTGTTTCTATATTTTTCGCCAAGAGGGACTACAAACTTTTCTCCTTGAACAGAAGCATCTCATCTCCATTCAACTGCTCAAGAATGCTCAGTAGCTTGGCACCGCGAAGTAGGGCACCGAATTCCGAATGGGTGTTGGCAAAGTTCTCAGTCCGGCATAGGACTCGATCTCTAGAAGAATTTACTTCTTCGTATGGGATGTATGGACAATCTATTGTTCGGGGAAGGCCGTGAACATCTTGAACCCATGCCTGAAGGTCGCGTGTTTCGGCAATGGAGAGACAATCTTTGATGATGAGATATCCCTTTTCTTCGAAGAAGGTCCGTTGGGGTTTGCTGACAGCGTATGGGTGTGCCATGCCGGAGATTTCATTGACAAATGATGTTGAAGACTTGTCGACAAGTGTCTCTGGTCTACTTATCCTCCCTGAAGACAAGCCATGACGTTTTTCTTCGACGTTAGAGATCACATTGCTCCAGTGAATATCTTCAATAGAGATCTGATGCTTGTTTCCGCCGGTAGTCCTGGGTCGAGGGTGAATGCAGCACATTGTTTGACCCATCGTTGCGTGTGGCGTGAGTTGTATTTTGGGGAGAGGGAGAATCGTAATCTACAATCTTCAGACAATTTTGAAGTTGGGTGAAATGGCTAATCTGAATCAGTTGTACAATGGAAATTCCATCATCATAAATATCACGGGTTTTGGGGGTCGGCTGAGTAACAGAATCAAGGGATGACGATGCAGAAGAGCGGAGGACGCTTGCAAACAAGCAGACTTCCAGATCAGGCAGCTCAAATGATCACTCGCTGAATTCAATTGGTATATTGCTTTGTTTTACTTACGTGTCTTCTAATCTGATTTTCTTGTTGGCTTTACATCGTTCACTTCTCTTCTTGTTGCTGCTGAAGATGACATAATCCTGCAGCTTTCTGCAGATTTCCTACCACCTTCAGTTCCGCTCCGCCAATCAAAACATTTGAATACAAGAAGGACTGGAAGACGGGGGTGCATTTTGGATCTCAAATGAACATTTCGCAAACGCAGCGAAATTTTCTCAGGCAAATATTGGCATCCACAAACTTTGATGTAGTGAAAAAGGGACAAAGGTACGAGCATGAATAAGAATTTCCTGGTGAGCAAAAGGGAATCGTATCAGCAAGCCACGAAGCAAATGGGGGCCATTCTCAAAATAACCCCCCACAGAATATGAAAAAAGGGGTAATCGTCGCCACAACACTAAGCATCTTGAAGAGTGCATTGTATCAGACTGACTGATCAAATCCTGAGTTTTGATCGCTTATTGGTTGGCAGAGTGATTTAGTGGTAGTGACTAGGAGCGGGAGCTAGTTTAGCGAATCTGTTGTTTTCCGAGTCTTCAACTTTTGTTTTCCCCTTTCTTACCACTCACCAAGCTGGGCAATTCATCTCCGAACCCGTGTTAGGACCAAATCTCATGTGTCTTGAGCGGTAATCTCGAAATATCTCTGTTCTCATGGATTTCTGCTCATTTGTAGGAACCTTTCCGCTGCTCGCTGACCCAGAGTCTGGGGGATCCGCGATGTCGAGTGAGACAATTCACTGATCAACAAGACTATCTCGGGAGGGAAAGAACATCATTATTTTCGTAGATGTCAGATACGAAGCTTGAGCCATATCTTTGAGATTTTAAAGATCACGTTGAAGGGTCACCTAACATGTCTTTAAACCCACTATTTCCGAGACTACAGGAACCCAACGATCAGTGCTAGCGTTCTCCTATTGCTCGCGTATCTTCTTGGAAGGTTGTTTCTGTTTCCTATTCGTTCTAACTCTTTTCAGCGTCTCATATTTGTCTGAACAGGAGATTACGTGCCAATTCACGCCAGCCAATGCCAACCATGAACGTCTTTCCGAGGTCTTTTCATCCCGCTAATGCCGGTAGCATGGTTCGTCCCAATTGATGGAACGATTCATATTCAAGCCATCTCTGGAAGGATCCATCCTTCCATGGGTTATAATCTAGGATGAAACCTTGTAGGAACCATCGTTCACATTTTGCTTCCTGTGTTGCTTTTGGCTAACTATCACAGAGAAGTGGAGCAATCTCGGTCATCTACGGATGCAGACACGCTTTCATGAAATTATGGACGATCTCTGGCCCTTGTAAGTAGCGAATGAGGAATCATATACAAAGTCTTCCTCTTCACTATCACAGGAAGCATCAGCTCATGTGTGAAATCACATTCATCCCACGATTCTAAAGTCTGCAGAAACGTCCCCATGGATCTGAACATCCGCTTCCAGACCAACTTTCTTTCCCACTGGTACTCCCTGACCTTGTCTTTTATAATGGAGGACCCCTCACATCAGCAGCACTTCTGCATCACAGCTCGCAGATCTCCTTGTGTCTTTCCCTCTCAAGCTCTTTATCCACATTCATTTAGCGATGTCTACCCTCGACGATGTTCTTTCTCGTCAGAAGACAGATAATGTTCTATACCCACCAACTATCAAGGGTCGTACTACCGAAACGCTGAAAATCGGATCGGCCACAGAAAGCAACCTCACGGTTGGCCTCTTCAACTCCACCGCCTCCAGCAATGTCTACGCTTATATCACAGGCCTTGCAATCTCCAACGACAACTGTCTCTTTCTCCTTCAAGCCGACGGCCAAACACCATACTACCCCACCAGCCCTCAATCTAACGGCTCTGCACTTTCCTCGGACTGCGCCATAGCTCTAGGAGCTCCAGGCACAACCCGGAATGTCACCATACCCTACATTGCCGGTGGACGCATCTGGTTCTGTGTCGAGAACAAACTCACATTTCTCCTAAACTCCAGCCCAGCAGGCCCCGGTCTCGTCGAGCCTTCGGCCAGCAATACCGCAGACCCAAATTACCACCTCTCCTGGGATTTCTGCGAGTTCACATACAACAGCACACAGCTCTACGCGAACATCACATACGTCGACTTCGTTTCTTTGCCGATATCACTCACTCTAACATCTACCTCTGGAAATACCTCACACGTCGGAGGTCTCCCCTCCAATGGGCTCGAAACCATCTGTAATGACCTAAAAGCACAAAACGCCATCGACAATGCAGGGTGGGATAAACTCGTCATAACTAACAGCGGCACCAACCTTCGAGCCTTGTCACCTTCCAACGGCATCATCTTTGATCCCAATCTGTTCTCCACCTACTGGAACGAATACATCGATACTGTCTGGAACAAATATATATCCACGCCTCTGGTCATCGACACGCAATTCACATGGAGTCTCACAACGGGGTATACATCCAACGACCGGACACTCCTCTCTTTCTCGGGCATCGGATCTTTCCCCAAACCATCGTCAACTGATATCTTCGGTGCCAATTCAGGAGCATTTGCTCCACAGGCGTCAAACACAGATCAATTGCTGAATATTGGCGCGAGGTTGGATGCAGCGTTCAACAGGAGTACACTTCTCATCAATGCTGATCAGCCGACTAAAGAAGTTGTCAACACGTACTACACGAATGCTGTCACCAACCATTATGCTCGAATTGTACATGCTGCCAATGTAGATGGACGCGGATATTGCTTCCCATATGATGATGTTACACCCGAGGGAGGGGTGGATCAGAGTGGCTTCGTCAATGATGGGAGTCCAGCGAGCTTTTTGGTATGTGTTGGCGGCGCGAACGCTTATGCTAAACGTGAGGTTGAGGTGCAGAAAATTCAAGACACGGGATTGATGAAGCGGAATGTGAGCTGGGATGAGTCGGGTGAGATCCTCGATTTAGATGTTGGCGAGAAGCGCGATCTAGAGAAGGGGGAACATCTGAAACTACTGAGTGAGGCTGGACCTTCAACATCCCGAACATTCAAACTTCCTCCATTTATTGAACGTTTGATTGGACCTCAATTGGCTGTAAGTTCTACTGTCTACATGAATTTGATCACTGTTAACACAGCCCAGAAACTCCAGTCCAGTCCATTCCACACTGAGCGCTTGCTACCTGTGCTGGAACTTGTGACAAGGTTCCTTGCATCCGTTGTATCGCTGTCAATACGGACGATTATCTCAAGGGTGTTCATTGTCGTTTTCTTCTTGCTATTTTATTTCCTAGGTCTGTTGCCACACGGGGGTGGTGGAGAAAGTCAAAGGCGGATCATGGAGTCCGTGGTTACTGGGAGTGCGAATGGGACTGTAGTCATATGAGAGGGGAAATGTCCGATGCATCATTTTTCATACTTTTTTTTCGATATAAAACTTTAACTGTATTATTCTGAGTTCCAATTAAATGCGGATGAATATTTTCCGGCAAAAGAAAAAGGCTCCTATTTCGAGTTGAAAAAGCAACTTACAAACAGTCGTTCCGTTATTACTGCGGGAGACAATGACTAGGTATAATCCCATATCCATTACGAAAATTCTGCATCACCATCACATTATCCTCCCAAGCTTTCATCACAGACTCATATCCTCATTCTTCCCCGCCTGTGGTGCCGTAACTTTGATACCAGCCTCCAACCTCAACAGACTAATCTCAAATCCCTTGCAAAGACACCACGTCCTAACCGTCTTAATCGCATTCTTGATCTCCCTTCCATTCAACTCCCACTTGGCAAGCTCCTCCATATCGCCATCTTGCAATTTACTCTCCACATCCTCCCCTGGGAGACGAGACAGGAATTTGCGCCAGAGAACGAGCCGGGAACTGAATGGGAGGGAGTTGAAGACGAGATGGATGTTGACTCGAGATCGGAATGCTACGTCGATTGTGGAGTACAGGTTGGTGGTTAGAAAAATTATACCCTTGAAGTATTCGAGTTCTCGGAGGAAGACTGGGTCGGTTAGATTGTGTTTACATTTTGGAGGCGGTTTGAGATCTTACTTGATACCAATTCGTTTCTTGCGATGTCTCCAGGATCTCGCTCGGCCATGAACACATCGGCTTCTACATATTGTTAGTTGAAGGTTCTGAAAGTTGGGCGCAGATAAGTGAGCAAACCATCAAGTAGAATAACGGCATCCCACTCCGTTGCCATTTCAAAAACCTTCTTGATCTTGGGCCCCAGCCGAGATGCATCTGTTCCCAAATCCTCAGCTTGAAGATAGTAGAGTGGACGACGAGTTTTGTCAGCCACAGCCTCGGCTGTCAAAGTCTTTCCCGTTCCAGGAGGGCCACTGAGAAGAAGGATCAAGCCTTGGCCTTGGATATATTAGTCGGGTATGGATGAGATAGGCTGTATGGACTTGCCTTTTCCCATGATGACATCGTCGACCCGAGCTTTCATGCGCTGATGATTATCGACGAACGTCAAGACGAGATCTTTCTGCTCTTCTGGATACACCAGATGTCCGTAGGCCTCGTCATTCCAGACAACAGGCTTCAAATCGTCAACATAGAAGTTCACTGGGAGGGAGTCCATCAGCAAAGAAATCCAGTCATATGTAGTTCTCCCAACTTACGCCACTGCTTATTCTTCAAGGCAAATCCTTCCAGTAGAGGTGATACGTAGACAAGTTCGTTTTTTCTCTCTCCCAACATCTCCTTTTTGTTCTCCTCTTGCTTTTCTTTGGCAAGTGTCTGCACATACTTCGGCTCATCAGTACCTCCACTTGGAGGAGGTGCAGGCCGTGAATGGCGTTTCCGGCGGGAGTTACTGTCTGATCTCTGTAGACCCTCAAAATGCTTCTTGTAGCCGAAGTAGTCGATGAGTATACGACCAGTGACCTAAATCCGTCAACAGTTTCTTTCTGTGCAAAGTCATCATGGAGGGAGGTTACATTGTGTCTCTGGACTCCGCATTGAGTGACTAACAACCCTACGCCCGTATAATCGCAATACGTCAACTCCTGATAATCCAATGCTTTCTTCGCCCTCTCAGTCAATCGCTCCTTGACAGTCTCGGGACTGTCGTGGAATGAGATTGGATAGCAAGGAAGATCCGTCACAGGACGGTTGCCTCCAAACTGGAGGATCTGCACCTGAATCGGCGTCCAGTCAAAGCACTCCCCATCAAACGCAATCTCTTCGCAGTCTACATTCATCAGTGGAATAGGATGGGTGACGTAGTTCGTGCCTGTCACTCGACAGACACGCTCGCAATCTTTCGTTCCGTAGAAGATCATGGTGTGTTTGGGGAAATAGGTCCATGCCAGCTTGTACGAGATGAGCCCGCTGGCATTCAAATGCTTCAGATGCTCCATGAAATTGCCGAACATCTCATCCATGACCTGGACGAGGAGATTGAGGTGTTCTTTCAGGGGTCCCTTGGCCTTTGTTCGATCGTACAGGGCAATGATTTTGTCGTATGTGAAGAACAGTGGCTTGAATGGCTCCTGGAACCTCGCCGGCTCGGATGTCTCGAGGTACATGCCTTGCGGTTTCAGGATGTCTTTCAGAGCTGCGACCAAGATGGCACTCTGGATCTCAATCGAGTGGATCTTCAATGGCGTCTTCCCGGAGATTGTTGGTTGTTCATGGTCCTTGATCTTGAAGATCTTGATGGCAACACGATTGTTGGCTTTGGCGATCTTCTCGTTGAGTTGTTTAGGTGGGGTTTCAACCCAGTCGTAATGTCCTCCATGGGATCGCTTTCCCTCGTAGAAAACCTTGACACTGGTGCTTGTGCCAAAATCTGCATCCTTCCCGGGGATGATGGATGGGCCGGGAGTTTCAGCATCCACGGTGGAATCGGGAGGTGTTGGCAAGTCTTCGACTTCCTTTGCAGCCGCTGCTGCTGCTATACTCCCCCGCGTTCGTTTCCACTTCATTGCTGGATTTTTGCTGGACTCTGGTGCTTCAGGTTCTGGATCTACGGCGTCTGACTTCCTCTTCCGAAGTTTCGATGTCTGAGCCTGACGAATGTGAGATAGGATCCGCGCGGTGATCGAACACCTTGGTTAGTTTACAAAATAATTCTCGATGGAAAGTAACATACATTTGGGGCCATCTTGGTGATGGGGCTTCGCCGCATATGAATCTCGGTTGGCGTCTCTTGGCTTCCAAAAATATCCCGCTTGGTGTCTTTGCAAGCTTGCAAAGTCCTGAAAAGCGCCCAACGCCCAAGGTTTAAATACATCTACCTGATTCTTTTGTGACGTGCGGTTGCCTGAATCCGTAGAGTCATTGGGTTCGATGCGGCACAGCAGGACCAACGAAATGTCTTGAAATGCAGCATCCCGTCAGGCAGCCTAGTCTGCCTAAATCACTTCGCTGTATTTTGATGTTTTGATGTTGGGGATATTGTTAGTATGACTCTTACTTGAGGGATTTTTTCAAGAATGTACATGTTTGATTCGCTTGTTAGTTTAGGGGCTCCGGTTACCTTGTTGATGAACAAGTTGTAGACCCTGATCGTATCACGTGGATGGTGTGAATCACATGACATACATGCACTTGCAGCAGATTGATCAAAAGATGGAGGTGGCCTTGAAAATATATCTCTATTGACTGAGAACCCTGCCTTTAATAGGAAGCGAGTCCCCAAGCTAGGAACAAAGGAGAACACAAGATCTACTGAGTAGCTGGTGATCAGGTTTCAATCCAGACTTGGCATCCATGATCGGAGGTTTGCTGTCAGGACTTTGCGACAGAACTAAGAAAGAGCATGGCGCGAGAATATTCCGAGATAAGCACAGAAGATTCTCGGAGAAAAGGAAAAGTCACAAGGACCCGTGTTTAGAGTTTTGTAAACTCCCTGATGCCTGGCCGCCTTCCCCTCATTCTCTGTTTGAAGTCTAATCAATAACAACAAAAAGTCAATAACACGAATCCACCGGTGGAGTGGAAGTATGAATGTGTCAATTTGAACTTAGCTCATTCTTGACTTTGTCAATACCCACAATTCCCTTCTCGTTATCGTTCGATGGTGTAAGGAATGGCGACACGACTCATGGTCTATTGTGCACTCCTTGCACAAAACTGCTATCCGAAGATATAAAATTGCCAAGTTGTATCTGTCACCCGAAACACGTCCATAGAGTTCTCAAGAGCCAAAAATCGACGTATCACGTACTGAAGCCAATCATCAGCTCCAGTTCCAACAATGGACGGAAGAAAGGTGGGAAACACTCTCATGAAGCCTGGGAAAGGATACATGACAAAGTCTAAAGAAACAAGAGGATCTGATGAGTAGCGAAAACCTCTTTTGCAAAGTGTGAAGTTGCCAGGTACAGAGGTCCGTGTGGGTACTGGCCGTTCGAAAGTGGTTCGATCTCTGCGGCAGTTTGGAAAGTGTTTACAAGAGATATCATCTTGTGGATATTGCAAAACAAGCCTCAAGTATTCTGCATCGGTAACCATGATTATTCACGTCGATGTCGCCGGGGTTTGACATTGGGGGAGAATCAAGGCATCACGTGTATCGTACAGATTGAGACACCTCACGCCTCCTCCTTTTCTATGCATCCTGTGATCCAGTAGTCTAAAACTCTATATTCTTTCGGGTATCTCGCTTCACGGTTTGAAGTGGCGATGTATCAGTTATCAGCTTTCAATGAGCCGTCTGTGGATATCCGAAACATATTTCATCGGCGGCTGGTACGACTCAGCTGTCAAAAAGCCACAACGGATCTCTTTCTGTCTTGAAGAACATACGGATATGTGGCACTCGTCTACGGGTTGAAAAGCAATTCAGAACAAAGGATCCATCTGGGTGCGATCCGCAGTGACGGCATAATTGATAGTCCAGGGTGAGCTTCTCGCTAATTGAACGGTGTGAGTAAACGTCTGTTAATGCACGCCTGACGTTATGAAATTTACCACCAAATAAAGGCGTGGAGCGATCGAATCGATAGAGCTCGATTATTTGTTGGCTGCTATCCATGGCATGGCGTTCAGTAGTTGCAGGGCCTACTACTGGCTCGGGATGGGGGAACCGGAAGCTCGTCCCAGACACTAAACGACATTCAGCTGAAGCTCTCCCAACCCCGCGGCGACACCAGTACCTGGCCCGGTTCCTGCACTAGCACCAAGGTAAATACGGCCATTTTCTTAGGTCTATCGGATTGGGATGTGCACGGAGTAGTGTTGGCCACATCCGGGAATAGTGCTGACTCTCAAGGGCCGAGCGCATGCTTCTTTTGAAAACTCTATATCCTGACAGGAGGGGAGGCACAAATAGAGTTCAACTAATTCTCGGTTTTTTTCCCTATCAAGTAGTGCTTTCAAAAGTAACGACGCTTTCCCAGGATCTCCTGGCTGCTGTTATTTGAATTTGTATGGAGTATTGCTTTTCGAGGCTGACTCTTCCGCTAGTGATGTCAGGAGATGAGAGACAGAAAGTCGGTGCAGAACTAGTACCAAACCTTCCACGCCATGATCAGCAAGTGCCTTACTTATCATCTACCGATTACTGGGAGAGCCAACTCATATGGAGGACCTAATCAGGCATACCTGCAGCGAGGTTCCTTGGACTGTCAAACTCCTGATAATCTTCTATGATACCGTCTGGAATTTTGTTTCTCATGTCTAAATCCCCCGCGATTTGAACCTCACCAGCAGTACTACAAGTCCTCAATGCGTTCCGTCCGAGGCCTCTTGAAGCGAAAGAAAAGCTCCCAGAAGATGGACGAGGAAATATCGAACTCGAGATCCGGCGCATCATTGCCTCCCAGAGATAGAGATCTTGCCTCGGGAGAACGGGTTTTCCCCATTCGAAACCTGAGGAGTAATGTAGATTTATATCGCCAGGCTTCTATTGATTCGAATGGCACAAGAGAAGGTGTAATAGCTACAGTAAGCATCAACTTTTCGCGATACATATCGTAGAGGCTCGCTCACACTTACCCAGTCCCAACCACGACTCGACCCTCATAGAACGGAACACTATCGCATCGCTCCATCTGTAGCGAGTGACGGCTCAAGAACCCCCAGACAGTCCAGCAGCGCAGGATCAATAGTTGGCACAGATGCACCAAGAGTATCAGCAAGGTCACAATTTGTTCCAACGAAATCAGGACCTCCTGCAGTATTTCAAAGTGCAGATCCAAATATGGGATACAGGAGTGTTGACGGGTACCGCAGATGTGAGGATGAGGTGTGTCTATTCATCTCTCTTCTACAACTTGGAGAATCAAAGACCAAAATGCTAATTCGCATCTTGAATCTAGCCAATCCATATGCCAGGCGCAATCCAAAGTTTCGGCGCATTAGTAGCACTAAAGTACAACGATCTCGGCGACCTCCAGGTTCGAATCGCAAGCGAAAACACTCGAAAAATACTCGGGTGCGGCCCTGAACAGCTATTTGCACTCAACTCTTTCCTCGACGTTCTCAAAGATGAGATCCGGGATGAAATGGTTGCTCGTGTAAACCACACTCTCAATGCCGGTGTTGAGGCGCAAGAGGAAACCCGTCTGGATGTCTTCAAGATCATTCTCACCTTCCCATACGAGCCTGAGATTCGTCTTTGGTGCGCCATTCATCTTGCGCCAACTCCAGAGGGTCTTGTTATCTGCGAGTTTGAGGAATATATGGATGCGTTTTTCTTGAAAGATATCAGAGCGACCAAGACACTTCCCGAATCACCGATCAGTACCATGGAAGTCAGCCCAGAGGAGTTGAAGAAGAGTACCACAGTCCACTCCAAACCACTTCCGGTGATTGATGTTGCACGGCAGAGGAAGAACAAGGAATTTTCTTCCCTTGATCTCTTCAATGCGCTATCCCAGGCCCAGAAGCAAATCAACAATTGTCCCACTGTGCACAGACTTCAGGAAGTGGTTGTAGGAATTATTGCTGAGTTGACAGGATTTCATCGTGTCATGTTCTACCGATTCGATTCTCAGAAAAATGGTTATATAGATGCTGAGTTGTTGAATCCAAAAGCAAGCACGGATGTCTGGTTGGGTAAGTGGTTCATTCGGAGAATTGTCAATATTTTGTTAGTGCTGACTTGCTGCTAGGTCTGAATTATCCAGCCTCCGACATCCCCAAACAAGCTCGAGAATTGTACAAGATCAATCGGATCCGTATCCTTCTCGACCGTGAAGCAGAAACGTCCAGACTTGTAAATATCCTAATTTTCTAACTCCATCCAATCCATTCGTAGCTGATGATCAATAGGTTTGCAGACAAGAATCGGACTCTGAAAGGCCCTTGGATCTCACTCATGCTTACCTACGAGCCATGTCTCCAGTTCATAACAAATATCTCGCCAACATGGCTGTTAGATCCACCATGTCAATTTCCATCATGATCAATAATGACTTGTGGGGTCTTGTTGCCTGTCATGGATATGGAGATATCGGGATCAGGGTTTCCCTGCCTATCCGAGAGCTGTGCCGAAACATCGTGAGTCCATCAAGATCTACTCTATCGGCACACACTGACAGAAACACCTCCAGGGCGAATGCGCGGCATCCAAAATCCAACAACTTCTCATGCAGCAACGAATCGATGCTCGCCGCGCTCCAACAGCAAATCCCGCATCCCACAGCAACGCGAGTTTCATCGCCGCATCTTCCAGCGATCTTCTGAAGCTCGTCGAGGCAGACTTCGCACTTCTGAGTATCGACGACGATGCTCGTGCCATTGGCCGTCTAGATCCATACCCTGAAGCAATCGCGATCGCTTCATACCTGCAGACGTGCAAGTTCACTGAGGTCAAAGTGAGCGATAACATCAATGCCGATTTCCCAGAGATAGCCAAGAGCTATGAGGTCAAGACTATTGCGGGATTGCTACTTATCCCGTTGAATTTCGGTGGTGGGAATGATTTCTTGGTGTTCTTTAGGAAGGGCCAGACGAAGCAAGTGAAATGGGCTGGGTGAGTTTGTTTGTTTACTTTCACGAGCCGAGGCGCCCTCCCTCGTTCCTCGGACGAGAATCCAAACCTGGAAGGCGGTGGGCTTGGTGAGACAGAAAAGCAAATACTGATACTGTGGTCCACAGAAATCCTCACGAGAAGAAGTTTAAGTCAGGTAGTGAATATCTGGAACCTCGAGCTAGTTTCCAGCGTTGGGTAGAGACCATCAGTGGAACGAGCACAGAATGGACCGAGGACCAGCGTAAGTTCAGTCTGAGATGTGTAGAAACTTAATAGCTAACAATTCTTCAGTCGATACTGCTTCAGTGCTGGGCTTGCTGTATGGCCGATTCATTGAAGTGTGGCGACAAAAAGGGTCAGCCAAGCAGAACAGCCAAATAACCCAGATCCGGGCATCTTCTCGTGAACGTACGTCCATCCTCTGATTTCCGTCCAATTTATACGGGCTTTGGGGGAAACCGTCGATATTTTGCTTCCTTTTCTGACATATCCTGCAGTTCGAACACCCCTCAATGCAATCGTCAACTACCTCGAGATGGCCCTCGAGAACCAAGTCGACGATAAAACAAGACACATCCTTGATCGCGCACAAGAAGCTTCCACGTCCTTGGTATACGTGATGGACGATCTCCTAAAACTAACCAAGCCAGAAGATAGCCCAACACGAGGATCAGACGAGACATTCAATCTAAACTTGACAGGTTTGTACTCTCTCCTCTCCTGTGTGACTCAAGTTAACACGTCCTAGTCGCACGCGCAATGAAAGGACTTCAAAAAGATGCATCTCGGAAAGGTCTCGAGCTGAGCGTCTCGGTCAACGAACAACTCCCAACAATGGTCAAAGGAGACCCAGATCGTCTCAAAGACGCCCTACTTCACCTGACAAGTTACGCATTCAAGCAATCCAACCAGGTCAACCTCGAAATCGATCTCATCCGTACAAAGAAAGACATCTCAACAATAGGATTCACGATCCAAGATAACGGGCCTGGGAAATCAGATGCAGAACTCGATGTACCCCTCCCCCTTTCCCCATCAGCCTCAAGCGAGAACAACAACGACAAATACTAACCCGATCTCCCAGGACACGTTCCAAGAATTCGAAGCCGCCCAAGACGATGACGATTGGCTCTTCGCCACAAACGACTCCAACGCCACGCCCATAACACCAGAAGGCCGCTCCACCAGAGCCGACCTCGCGCTCATAGCACGCTACCTCCGCGACACGAACGGCCAGATCAGGCTCCACAGCGAAGCAGGTAAAGGCACAGTCTTCAGCGTCGAGATCCCCTTCCAGCACGCGCAATCAAACGACTCGTCGCGTTCGCGCAAGCTGAGGAATCTCTTCTCCCCGAGTCTGGCCGGGAATAGGGGACTGAGCCCGCCTAGTCCGCCGCCGAGTATGAAGACCCCGAAACCGAGTGGAGGGGTTGTTGAGAAGGGGAGGTTGATAGGGATTGGGAATGGAAATTCCAATGGTCACGGGTCTCCCACGACTCCGCAGTTCCCTCTCCCTACGCGCATAAGCAGCGTGCAGAATCTCGATATGCATAACCCCCAGAACGGCAATGGACAACGTAGCGAGCAGGTCAACAATCGCTCGTCGGCGCTGTACACGGATATCGACCCAGAGTTCTTGACCTCGGGATTACGATTGAACGTTCTAGTCGCGGAGGATAATCTCGTGAGTCAGAAGATGCTGGAGAAGAGGATTGGGATGAGAGGACATGAGGTGGTCGTTACGGGCGATGGACAGGAATGCCATGATCGCTTTGCGGCGAGTGGTGGGAAGGTGGATGTCATTATCATGGATTTGAAGGTATGTCATGCTTTTGACTAGGTCTGACGATAGACGCTGATGATGAATAGATGCCGTCCGTTGATGGCGCTCTCGCAACACGGATGATCCGCTTCTTTGAAAAAGAAGCAAACCACCGCACACAGCAGTCCAATGGGCGGGAGGTCCAGACACCGAAACAGAGAGTTCCTGTGCTCGCGATGTCAACAGGATTGGTTGAAGATAATCGATTCGAGTACATCCAGAATGGGTAAGCTATTTCCACCCTTATTGCTTTCGAGAGTTGATGAGCTGACATGAAACCAGTTTCGACGGATGGATCATGAAACCCATCGACTTCCAACGTCTTGATCTCATCCTTCAAGGTGTCAAGAATCCGGAATTGAAGCGTGACTCACTGTATGTTCCTGGACAATGGGAGAAAGGGGGGTGGTTCTTCCCTTGATCGATCGATGGATCTCGACCCATCGAATAAGCCACAATGTGAAGATCCCAAATGGGATATGGAATGGAAATGTGTGACGTGCTATGCTGGATGTTAGCTCTTGTGATTATTTGCTTTTCCATCATGTCGACCTCTGCGCTGTATTTTTAGGCTGTATTTATACCTCTAGGTGTTGGGTTGGAGGGGGTGGTGGTTGGCTCGATACACACCGTTTCGTTGGATTGTATCGTTTTGTATTTATCTCATCTTGCGCTATCTGTCGTTACATACCATGTACATCTTTCATATTAGTTCAATTGATTCCATGTATCTTACCAGTCTCTCGAGCTTAGCACGAGCTTTCGCAGAACAACTCGCCACCAGACAACTCCGCTCCACATCGACTCGATTAGAACTTGCTCATCAACAACAAGCCCCACAAGACATTCCTTGTTGAAAACAAACGTCCCAATATTAGATTCACAGGACTTAATAGAGAAAAGAAGAGATAGAGCCCAGTTCTAGTTCAATTTTCTCTCCGACTTATCTCCCTACATCAACAAGTCAAACCAGCCAATCTCTTAATCCACAGGATATGCCTGCGCAATACGATTTCCCACCTTGTAATGCGTTCCAACCTGCGCGGTCATACTAATATTACTCTTCGCCTCAAAAACCAATACAATATCCGATCCACCGAACTGGAAATACGAGAGCTCCTCTCCCTTCCTCAAAGTCACTCCCACCTCCGCAGTCAGAATGACCGAGGATACCTGAGCCATACCCATCGGAACTACAGCGACAAGTCCAATGGCCGTCTCGAGAACCACGAGGCCGCGAGTTTGAACGAATTGATAGCCGGGAGTGTCAGGTGCGTCGAATTCGACATCGAGAGGACCGGTCACGTCTTTGTGGTCGACTTTATTGTGGAGTTTTCGTTGGGGACTGAGCGTCAGACGACCGTCTTCATCGGTCTTGGGGTTCACCTCGAGGTAGACCTGGCCTTGGATGACTCGAGCCTCGAGAACACGTCCCCCGATTGGCGCGTGTTGACGATGGTAATCAGCTGGGCCCAAGAACGAATGAGTGAACAATCCATTGTTGAAGCGATCTTTGTATGGTGATCCAGCAAGAAGCTCACTGATGGGCCAATGAATGTGTTTGATATCCACGCCCGAGTCGGAGCGGATTTCGAATTGTCCTCCGTAGGTGCAGTCTGCTGGGGAGGTGATGACAGTGGGGTCAGAAACGGCTGCGATGGGGCGATATCCAGGCTTGAAATCTCGTGCAAAGACGGCATTGAAGGTCTTCCATCCACCACGGGGCTGGATGTAATCTCCCATGTTGTAATCCGGTGCAGCAAAAAATGAGTCCAAGCTAGCCTTGGTCAAAGACTCAGGAGTATCGAGAAACTCACCAAGCTTGATGGCATATCGGACCAACCATGCAGAGAGCCAAGTGAGAGGTTTGCCACCTTCTCCTGGACGAATGGGACTCTGAAGGTCTCGAACAGCCTTCTGATTGAAGACGAAGTAGAAGAGACAAAGCTGGAAATAGACTTCCTTGCCAGTCTCCTTCTCTGTGGGGACCCAGAAGAGCCAGTCATGGCAGTATTTGTAGAAATCGTCCATGTTAGAGATCTTGTCCATCTCTTTGATGCCACTGGCTTTGGCTTGTACGACGGCCAAGTCGAAGCTTTCTTTCCAGCCAGGTTCTTGTTCAATTTTTCGAGCGAGTCTGGAATAGCTGTTAGCCTTTGTATGATGTCTAAAAAGAAATCGGCAAACTTACTCAATAACAATTGGTTCGTATTGAACTCCTCGAAGTGGCAACGCACGTTCAGACATTTTGTGATCGTTGTGATGATGATGAGACGTCATAGTTATGGGTGTGATTGAGCAGGGAACTGTTCACGGGATGAGAAGAATTCGAGAGGGCTGAGGAGAAGAGCTTGCTTTCATAGTCTTCCTCGTCGTACTCCATTTCTGGCTTTCGATCTTGTGTAATTCGACCAAGGAATACGAGGAAAGGAAATCCAAATTTCAATTCAATGTACCACAGTTTCTGTGGTACAGCTGCCACAAATTTGTTGATCTCTTTTCCGAGGCCGTCAAGTGTTGATCTTCGCTAGAGTTGAGTGGACTGAAGCGATTGAAAGGCAACTTCATACCAAAGCCAATTTCTCTACACTATCACAACGCAACACAGGGGGTTGAAGGTCTCGGATGTCTGCAGACAAAATATAAAGGATTATGAGGATCGCTGGTGTCGCAGGAAGCACTAGACGTCACTGATGATCCGGAAGCAGCCGATAATCTCAGATCAACGGTTGCACTTCGGATGAGAGGAGTGGCACAAGACAAGAGGACAGTGAGATGAATAGGTCTACAACATTAAAAGAATGTAGGTCGAAATTAGGACAATCATGATGTGATGATTTAAGGATATTGTGAAGAGAGGTCAAATTGTCGCAGTTGAGGTTTTCGAGGCTCGAAAGGGCGGGCTATTGAGGCAGGCAGGAGCGAGTCTTGAGGCAGTTGAAGAAAATACGCACTTTCCGAAATACTCATTTGGATACTTCCGATTGGTAAGTGCTGCAGCGAATCCCACATTTTGGATGCTTGCTGCAAGAGATCAGCAAGTTCTTTGAGGATGAGACAGACATAACAATAAAATGCACCTGCTGCTGCAGAGATGCATCACAAGATCACGTGGAACTGTTTCTCGAAAGAAAACCGAATGTAGATCTCCCAAAGGCACCTGTCCATCCCAGACCCTCGAAAATGACAAACCAGAAACATGATAAAGTAATAGTCGCGACTTGAGATATTTGGTGGATTTGGAAGTTGGGATGAAGTTCGTCACCGGCATGTCAACATACCACCTCGCTAAAATGGCAACCTCGTTCCCTTTGAAATTGAGGGTCAAGGAGGCTGGCTCTGACTTGGAGACAAACTCAAATTCGATCTCTTTCAATCTCATTTCGAGGACCCTTTACCCTAATATAAAGTCCCCATCTCGGCACCGAAAAATTACCCCTGAAAACGGATCACCTGATATCCGACCGCCAAGATTAATCTTGTTTCAAAGAAGATTTCCCCCCTCATCCTCTCGGACCTCCTCTCCACATCTCATCAACATCCTACGAACTATATCCAGCCACCTTCCCATATTCGACTCGCCCGTTTCCCAATCCGTTCGCTCCCCGCGCATATAAGGCGGGTGTCAATATGCGATTCTCCCGAGTACCGGCAGACAGGGCATCGAGATCCACGAATCAGAAGAATTACCCCACACTTCGCAGGCCTTCACGCACCAGGATGAGCTTGCCCTGCGTCCGAACCCATATTGCTGTATCCAGTATATTGACTTCCCGTTTCAATGTCCCAATATCAGATGGCAGCGTGATTGGTGGGACCATCTCATAGAGTTCCATCAACGAAATGCATGCCTCATCTCGTGATGAATCGTCTCGGGATAAGTACTGGCGACGTTCCCCCTTCGTCCGAGGTTGGTTTTTTTTTATTTTCTGCAAGATAGGTATCCATATTCAACCTTCTTAAGAGCCGGTCTTTACCTTATAAGAAATTTTTTCTCATCTCGTTCCTTTCGCCACATCCTCGTCATCAATTCGTTTGAAGTTCGTTTGCATTTCGTTGACGATTTGAAATTCATCGCTCTCAATTCATCCATATACCCATCCGAACGCATATACCGTACTTTACTTCCCTCACAATGAAGTCCTTCTATATCACCATCCCAGCTCTGCTGGCTGCTCTCGCCTCAGCTGCTCCAGCCGAGGAAATCGAGAAGCGAGCAACTCCAACAATCTACATGGCCGGTGACTCGACTATGGCATCGGGCGGAGGAGGCTCCGGAACGCAGGGTATGCTGACTCTATCCCCTAAACTTCCATAAATCCACTCATCCCTCTCTAACACATGCACAGGCTGGGGCGTATACTTCCCCTTCTCCGTCAAGAACGCCAACATCGTCAACGCAGCCATCGGCGGCCGCTCCGCACGCTCCTACACTGACGAAGGACGCTTCACATCCCTCGTCAACAAAGTCGTCTCAGGCGACTACGTGATCATCGAATTCGGCCACAATGACGGCGGCTCCCTCAGCACCACGGACAACGGCCGAACCGATTGCTTCGGCTCTGGTAGCGAGACCTGCACCACGCCCGCCGGCGTCGTCGTCCAGACCTACGTGACCTACCTCACCAACGCCGCCAAAGCCCTCATCGCCAAGGGCGCCAAAGTCATCATCTCCTCGCCTACACCAAACAACATCTGCGAGGGCACGACCTGCACATACACCCCGCCGCGCTTCACGGCCTACGGACAGCAGGTCGTCAAGAATGCCGGCAGCAGTGCGAGTTTCATCGACCATGGACAGTACCTCGCCAACGAGTATATCCGTCTTGGAAAGGCGAAGGTCGATACCTTCTACCCCGTGGATCACACGCATACTAGCCCGGCTGGTGCGAATGTTGTTGCGCAGACTTTCGTGAAGGCTGTGTTGTGTGGGAATGGTGTTTTGGCTCCGTATATTAAGAATAGCACTTCTAGTGTTGCTGGTAACTGCGCTTAAGGGTGATAGCAGGAGGTGGTGGAGAAGGTTGGAGGTCGTACTGTAATTGAGTGAGCAGATGGGGTGATTTGAGTTGAGGATTCGATGTATATATTCAATTGTGGATACTGTATAGAGTAGTAAATACACAAACACATATTTTAGCAGCCGCTGTATTGGCAGGAAAGACAGACTTACATTAATAAGTTCTTGTATTTTGATGTTTCACAGTATGTTTAGACACATACCACCTAGTTAGGTAGGTAATCAATTACTAATCACAGTGCTTAAGTAGGAAGGTGCTCTTCCTCATGCAGCATATTTAGTCCAAACTGTGGCTGGAACCCTCGGAGTGCACATTCTCCACAACGAAGGTCTCATTCTTTGAATATTAAAACCACAATTAGTAGGTAGTTACCTTCATTGTCATTAACATTAACACATTCCCTTCAAGAATATACCTCCCTAGGTAATTTAAGTAGTGAAGTCTATCCCACGTGCTAAATTCCTTCTCTCAGCATCCACCTCCCAGGCTCTCACACCCCTGAAACCCCCAGTTGACACGCGCACGACTCACACGCCCAGGCTCCTCCACGTGCGCCAACACCCCACCCTAACTCGCCAAATCCAGCCCCAGTATTTTAAGGAAGCGAGTCCAGCCCGCTGTCTATCAACACCAACACCAACACCAAAGGTAAGACAGACAAACGTCAACGGCCGCTTCTTCTGCCAAAAAGAATCACCTCTTACCCGGATTCTGGATAGTGGCATGCACGACATAGGGATCAGCCTGCGGATGGTGGCCTATTACCACGAGGGGGTGGATATGTTGGCCGTGTTTGCCCCTGGAGTTGGGTTCTTTTGCCCTGGCAGTCCAGTCTGGGACGGGGGATGGTAAGCGTGTAGGTAGGTGTGTCGATACTGTAAAATGTCTCGCTCCCAGGAACCAGGAGAAGAAATATTGGCGCATATGCATGTGTCTTAAGGGTGTCCTCCTATACTTATACTTGAAGGGGAAAGCCGCGGCTCGAGGGTAGTATGGATGACATGATATACGGCTAGTGCGCGACTTTTACTATCTGTTTCTTGGGACATCCCTCTTCAAGCCTCTCTCTAGAGGACGTCGATCTCGTTCTACAGCCAATATGACAAGATCCAAACCAGTTGAGGATGTGAGCAGGGATACTGGGACGCTGGAGGATTATTTCAGGACTCGGATACCGCCTAGTCGTGGACTGGAGATCATCGGGTTTTGGGAAGCGCTGTTTCGGCTTCTTGATCAGTTGAAGGAGGTCCATTCATGTGGGAAGTGAGTACTCAGAAATTCAGACGAATGAAACGTTATTCGGCTGACTGGATAGCGCTCATTTAAACATCGAGCCTGAGCATATTCAAGCTGTCAGCGGTGCAGCAGAATACCCTCAATTCAGGTTTCCGGATCCTCGGGTTCTGGGATCTGGCGAAAGAGTGAATGACGGAGAACGTTCAGACTACGGTATGCCAAAATCAGACTTCTAAATCCACATTGCTAATACCTCAGACCCACCTGAGTTCGACCCATCGACCAGAACATCTCCATTCAAAGGCTCGGGAGCAGCTGACATATGGGCTCTCGGGTGCATTTACAGCGAAGCAGCCATCTGGACAGCAGATGGCTACGCAGGACTTCAAAACTATCGTTCTCAACGACAAGAAGAAACCAATCAACTCTCCAGCATCAACAGCTCCCAATTCCATGACGGCGAGAGAGTTTTACTGTGTGTTCTAGACACCCACGCAGATATCGAAGACAGACTCCGTCGATCGGACAACATCACCAAGAATGTCCTCGATTCCATGGTCCAGGAAATGCTCTGGGAAGAAGATAGACCTAGTGCGAAAGCTTTATTGAGGAAAGCTGATGTGTTGCTCAATCGGGCTCGTCAGAAATCAGGTGTCAGTTCTGGGGAAGCATTTCCAAGGCCAGGGAGTAATCAGAGTCGGCAATATCTCCCACCTCAGTATGCATCTCCAACAAGACCTTTGCCACCTGTTCCACAGCGTGCTGCTCCTGTCTTGAATTCTATCCCTGGACGTGCCCAGAATTCGGATCAAGTCACGATTCCCCAGTCTCGATCCAAACCAAGAGCTGTTGTCCTTTCTGGTCCAAAGTTTTCAAGCACGAAGCAGAATTATATCGAAGATGCCTCCGATTCAGACAGGGAAAGAGATCTGACACAATCGATACACAACTGGAAGCTCTCAGAAAAATTACCGACATATACGCCGCTGAAGACGCCTCAAACGAATGTCGACTACAGTCATCACAAACAAACTCCCAACCAAGGCCGTCCACGCGCTCTTCGAAGTCAAGACTTACAGGAACCAAAAAAACACCTAGCTCCTCAGCATCATGAATACCCAAAGGAGAGCTATCTACAGGACAACATTCCAAAACTGAGAGATTTCTCTCAGCTTGAAATACAGCGAGATGCTCCATCAATCAAATCACACACCAGCAACTTGACAGGTGAAAGCGAAGTTGCCAGTCCCAAACTAGGCCGAGCAAGCAGTCTCGCCAGCAGCCACAATTCAAGTCTATACTCCCGTTCCCAACCCACGATCCATTTACCCACAGGTCAAAACGATAGTTTTCTCGACGCACTCTCCTACATCCCAACAGCCGACGAAATTCCCGAATCGCCAACAACCAAACCAAGCAAACGCATCGGAGGTTTCTCACTCTTCCCAACGCGATCGCGAAATGAATCATCGTCCCATCAGAGACGCACTCGTGATATTTCTGTCCCGCCAGTTCCTCAACCGAGGACGCAGAATCTGGAGTATATATCTCTGAACACATGTCTAGAATGGAAGAGGGCAAATAAGAAAGTCAAGAAACAAGCGAGCATACCGCCGTTGTTGAGTCCAGGCGTGATGGAGGAGTTGAGCGAGAGAGATCATGTACGTTTCCCGTCGTATATTCCACTTAAAGAGAAAGCGCTGATACGATAACCTAACAGGCATTTATAATCGACGACTCGGCATCCATGGCGCCCGTCTGGCTCGACGTCCAACGAGTCTTCGAAGCACTATCCTACACCGTGAAAGGGATGTCTCCAGAGGGAACAGAGCTCTTCTTCACGATATCCTGTAGCCCCTCCCTTTCCCCCTTCTCCTCCTCTCTTCCCTCCCCCTAGTCCCCCTTTCTTCCCCTTCCCACAAATACACAGATACAGATACACATTCTAACCCCCTCCTCCCTACTCATCAGACGCAACCTACCTCCGCAAAGACACCACAGACCTCTCAACCCACCTCTCTACCCACCCTCTCAAAGGCCAAACCAACCCCCTCTACCGCCTAAACCTCCAACTCCAAGCCTACCGCCTGAAACTCCTGCGCGCCAAAACCCCACCCAAAACCAAATCTAAGAAACCACCTGCGCAGCCTTTCGTCCCAGAGAAAGTCCGCCCGTTGAGTATTTATTTTCTTACGAATGGGGAGTGGGGTGGTGATAATCAGGGCGGGGATGCGCGTGGGGTGGGAGATGGGGATAGAGGGGTAGAAGAGGTGAGAGATGCGATGAGTGTTATGGGGCGGTTTTTGGAGGGGGAAGGGTTGGACCTTAGACAGGTTTGTGTGCAGTTTGTTAGTTTTGCTGGGAGTGCGGGGGCTATGAAGAGGATGGGGAGGTTGATTAGGGGGAACGGAGGTGGTGGTGGTGGTGGTGGTGATGCTGAGAATGGAGGAGGAAGAGGGGTAGCAGTAGATTGTGAGCGCTGGACGGGGAATGTTTTGAGGATGTTAAGGGGGGCTTTGGATGTTGAGGGGGAGGGGGAGGGGACTGGATTGGTTGCGGAGTTGCCTTGAAAGTTTGGTGTGTTGGAGGAGTGTTGGATTGTTGTTGGATCTTGAGAAGGAGGGGGGGTGTGTTTATTCTACTCGGCTGTCGGCTTGGAAAAAAGATTTCGCTGAAAGGCCCTAGGACAAGTCGATTTCTGGATCAACCTGACTACATAATTAGATCATAGATCATAGACCCATTAAAAATATCAATATATACAGTACTATGATTTTCAGCAAATTCATCAGGTTCCTGAAGCGTGTTGTGTTTATATTTCCTCATTCCTCCTCCCACCACAGAAGTCGTTTCATCCGAGGCACACTGAATCGCACACAACAGTGAGCCTCTTCCCAATCCATTTACTGCACCATTTTAACGGAGACTCAAATCTAATTCGTTTTCCTTCTTATCTTTCAGCTGCTTTGAGTCACTTCTTGCCAAGAGGTACTAAGTATTAAGAGGCGCCTAGTCTCAGCCCTGCCATGCCATACGAGATCAAGGACTTTCTAGCTTGGTTTGAAAGCGGACTTGTTTTGAATGCAGTCCTACAGAAACCAAAGGCTATAAATTTTAGATATGCGCATCCTTAGGCTGAACTAGATTTTTTATTTATATCGCTAGAAGTCTTTCCTGACACCTGCAGAAAGCTGGAGTTGGTTAAAAAAAGATTTTCATACAAAGTATACACCAGAAACCGCTTCCACTATTTGCTTCACCGGGTCAGTCGTTGTTTCTTTGCTGTTTCCTAGAACTGACGTGTCGTCGATAGATCAAAAGCTGTTGCCTTTCTTTCAATATCCATCACGTGTTATAAAAAGTCTCGGGATATTCCATCCCCAGCCGCATTCACGGCAGGAATATGCGACTAAAATGAAGTTTAATTACCTAGGAATTCCTTTGTCCTTACCGTGGCTCAAAAGAGGATAGATTTTGGTCGGGCTTTGTTGTAAGGCAGATTTTGAAGTGACACATTCACCAGGCACCAGGCTGGGCCGCCCCTCGCTTAGCTATATAACTACCGACCCCACCTCATCTTCCACCTCCTCCTCTTCTTCTTCATCCTTGAAAACAAACCACAAAATACACCACATACCGTACAACACCAGAAACTCATCTCTCATCTCCCATCACCATGAGTTCTTTTTGCGGCTGCTGGTATATACCTGCGCCTTCAGAACCGGTTCATTACTACCAATACGTCCCAAAACAATACCTTCCCCTCCTTGAAAGCGAAGTTCACAGCACCATCCTCTCCACAACATCCCGGACAGTATTGAAGCAGACGTTCAAGAACCCATCCACAACCGAAGCCATCAAGGAGTGTACATACGCATTCCCTCTTTATGATGGCGTCAGCGTCGTCAGCTTCACCTGCCGAGTTGGCAAGAAAGTCCTGCGAGGACTCGTGAAGGAGAAAGCCAAGGCTCAAGAGATTTACGACAAAGCAGTTGCCAAGGGTGAGACAGCAGGTCTGCTTCAGCAAGCACCAGAAGCTTCAGACATGTTCAGCACCAAGCTTGGCAATATCCCGGCTGGCGAAAGTGTCATCGTGGAGATCACCTACATCGGGGAGCTGAAGCATCACGAGACTGAGGGTATTCGATTCACCATTCCAACCAAGATCGCTCCTCGATATGGATCAGGTCCAGATTATGGTACGCCAGCTGGAATCACGGCACAGAATCAAGATGGCATCAAAATCACCGTCGATGTCAATATGCAAGAAGGCTCGTTCATCAAGGGCGTCCAGTCACCGTCCCATCCCATCGCAGTCTCTATGGGAACGGTCTCAACAGCCACTGCTGCGGACCCAACGATGAGCAAAGCATCTGCGACTCTATCTCTCGGAAGTGCCGCTCTTGAGAAGGACTTTGTCTTGATCGTCCAATGCAAAGATATCGGTATCCCCAAGGCCATTCTCGAGACCCATCCCACAATTCCCAACCACCGAACCTTGATGGCAACCCTGGTCCCAAAATTCTCCCTTCCTCCCTCAAGACCAGAGATTGTCTTCGTGGCCGATCGAAGTGGTAGTATGCACGGCAATATCCCGATGCTTACCTCAGCCATGAATGTCTTCCTCAAGTCGATGCCCGCCGGAGTTAAGTTCAACATCTGCTCGTTCGGTAGCACCTGCTCGTTCCTCTGGGACAAGAGTCAAAGCTATACCAAAGACACCCTCCAACGAGCCACAAACCATGTACAGACTTTCGGAGCGGACATGGGTGGAACGCAGACGTTCGCCGCTATCAAAGCCACGATCGAACGCCGCTGGTCCGACATACCACTTGAGATCATCCTCTTGACCGACGGAGATATTCAAGATCAAACCCGTCTTTTCGAATATGTCAACAAGCAGGTCGATGATAGTAAGGGCAAGATTCGCATCTTCCCTCTTGGAATCGGAAATGGTGTTTCCCACGCCTTGATCGAGGGACTTGCGCGTGCTGGTAATGGTTTCTCACAAGCTGTTCAGGACGGTGAGCGACTCGACAATTGCGTGGTCCGTATGCTTCGTGGTGCTCTCACTCCTCACATCACCGACTATACACTCGAAGTCAAATACGAAAAGGACGACGACGATTTCGAAGCTATCGAGAAGGTGACCGATGGATTGAAGGTTCTGTTATCCGACAGCGAAAAGTCAAAATTCCTACCATCCAAAGCCAAGGCCATAATCTCACTCTTCGATACCAAAGTTGATCCCGAAAAGGAGAGCATCAAGGGATTGAAGGACTCGACCCACTATCTCCCCAAAGTCCCCACGCCAAAGCTTCTCCAAGCTCCGCATAAGATCCCATCCCTCTACGCATTCGCCCGAACTTCCGTTTACATCTTGATGTCTCCGGAGACCATTCAACGCAACCCAACTGCCGTGGTTCTCCGAGCAACATCAGAGCATGGCCCTCTCGCCTTGGAGATCCCAATTGAAGTTCTGCCTTCCCCAGCTGAGACCATCCATCAACTCGCCGCCAAGAAAGCAGTCCAAGACCTCGAGGAAGGACGAGGATGGATCTACGAAGCCAAGAATCAGGATGGGAAGCTTGTCAAGAAAGTCTATCCCAGCTCCTTTGATGATTTGGTAGAGAGAGAAGCTGTGCGCCTCGGAGAGAAGTTTCAGATCGCCGGCAAGTGGTGCTCGTTTGTCGCTGTTGCCGCGAATGACAAGGAGATTGCGGAGAAGGAGAAGTCCCGAGGCGGTGGTGAGATGGATCTAGAATATGATATGATGGGTAAGTCAGATCCTAGCATCAATGTCTCTCAATCCTTCTCGTCATATGAAATATTGTTCTTGGATTTCGATCAGCAGCTAACAGACCCCCTCGCAGAAGAAGCTGATGGGGACGAGGATTTCACAGATGCATCTGTGAACGACTGTATGCCATCCGCACCAGCTCCTATGCTATTTGCATCTGCGACTCGAGGTCCGGCCAAAATGATGCGTAAAAGAGATGAGCGAATGCAGACTCCAGTCATGCAAACCCAAATGATGCGCTCTTCTCCAATAACCCCAGCCTCTGCATTCGGATCAGCGTCCAATTCAAATACCTCATCCTATGCTCGTGCAGCTCCCCCTCCCCCTCCCCCTCAGGAAATCTCCGGTGCTCTCTTCGGAAACTCGACTCGGGGCTATGGATCCGCATCTCCTCAGCCAAATTCCAGAGGTCTCTTGCGCTCTGCAGCTCCTCCGGGAGGTGCTTTCGGAGTTGACTTGTGCTCGGCCCCCTCACCTCCCCAGCAAATGCAAGGCGCCTCGTTCGATTCCGCATCCCCAGCACGCAAGAAATCAGCCAGTGCCTTTTCCATGGGCGGTATCAAAGCACGCATGGCATCAACAACGGGAGCTTTCTCAATGGGAAGCACCAGAGGTGGCCATGGATCCTCTCCATCCGACTCGACCCCCGACCAACGCATCATCACCGGCACCCCCACAATCAGAAATGGCAGCAGACGCGAACTTCGAAGCCGCGTCGATACAATGGCACCTGCTTCACGATCTTACTCCCCTCCCTCACCATCCTACTCCCCCGTCTCACCTGCCGAATCCAACCCCTTCGCTGGAGCAGCATCCCCAGCCCCAGTCCCAACATCCACAGCCGATAAAGTCCTCGCCTTGATCCAACTCCAAGACTTCGATGGGTTCTGGACCTCCGACGCAAATCACCACATCCTCCGTATCATGGATATCGCCGATACCGCAACCGCGGCCCCCGAAGGCGCGGATGCGAATGTCTGGCTCACGATCCTGGTGGTCAAGTTCTTGCAGGAGAAGTGTGCTGAGGAACAGGGTACGTGGGAATTGGTGGCTGAGAAGGCGCGGACTTGGTTGGATGGGTGTGGTGATATGGGTGTTGAGGAGTTGGAGAAGAAGGCTGCTGCATTGCTTGCTTGATTTTGACTTCTGGATTTGGGGGGTGCTTTGGGCGTTGTTGGCGATGATCGATGAATATTTTGATGCTTTTTCTTTGAATGCTTTCGGACTTAATTGACGAGTGTAACGTGTCTCTGCAGGGAGGATACGAGGTATTAGAAAATGGCCATGCGTGCTTTGGTTATTGCATGGGGTCATGAGTGTGACTTTCGATGGTTTTCCTGTCGCGAACCTGGCCTTGGGGATCCTCACCTGCACTCAGGATTTCTTTTAGTCTAGCAAGCTGGACCAAAAACTTACATGAAACGAGAAAATAGAAAAGAGTTTTCCACAATTTCGAATGTTTTCAAGTGACTTCTTCGTGTCCTGCTTCGTTCCTTGGCCTGAAGCGTGTCTAGGAGCAGACAGTACACCTCGTTAAGGGCCACTCCCCCGCCTCTCTCTTCCAAGCTTAACGTAATTAGTTCGCACTTCCAATATTCCCTTCTTATCACCCGTTGTCCCTTTTATATAAATCCTTACACAATTCCAATGACAGATACCCTTGGGGACAGTCGCACAGGAGGTTCTTCTCTCGCCCTAGCTCTGGTTTCTTTCCTCCCTTGGCTTAAATCCCCTTGGTTTCTGGCTCTTCAGTACGTCTCTTTTCCGCAAATACAATTCGTATAAAACGCTCTGTCGTTTCTCTTCTTGTGTTCAGGTGTCGTAGGGTTCAGTTCTACTCGATACAGTATTGACTGCCGTCTCGCTTAATTCTTCAGAATTCTGTCTCCAACATGTGAAAGAAGCAACAAAAGGACACAACCTCCCTCGGGCCAAAGGATCAGAACGAAGGGGCAAGAAGGGTTTTTAGATTACTGATCCCCCTTCTCCACATCCCCCAACAAGGTATTCGTAGCGGGGTATATTGAAGTAGATTCTTCGCGGGGGGAAGTCCTCCGGCGGGGTATCTAATCCCAGTCGACCGCCGGCCCGACAGTGCCTCCTCCATGTCTGCGCCATGTCTGTATGCAGGTACACACACAACTAAACTCAATATAAATCGGCCCTACGACCCCCCTACGGTGGATGAAAATAAAATCTTCGCATCGCATCGCCTCCCCATGTCGAAAGAGATTAATTCTTCCGACTATCACAACCATGTATACACTCCTGAGTGTTGCTCCGCTTCCCTGGCCTGTTCGAGGAACTCGAGTATGAGGGGGGGATGGGTGACTTACTCGGTACTTGCGGTCCGGATTGGAAAACCTAGATAGATATCTCCGCTTCGGAATGAAGATGAAAGCGTCCCGGAATTGTATTTGTACCATTTCCCTATAAATACAGTACTTGGCATCTTGTTTCTCCCGTTTTTCTTGCTGTCCCGTCTCATTCATTCTACCTGTTTATATCTCATCCCATCATGTTCTCCAAGACATTTCTTGCTGGTTCGCTACTCGCCGTCAAGGCAGCGGCTACTATCTTCTACGCTGGAGTCGCAGAAAGCGGTGGAGAGTTTGGGGTATGGAGTAAGTTTTGCCATCCTGTATCTGTCTGAAAAAAGTTAGTTTTGTTGACAGATGCCAAGGTGCCACATCAACCGTTGGAACTGGTCTCCCAGGTCGTCTAGGAGCTGAGTATCAGTTCATCAACAAAGCCGCCATCGATGTCTATGTGGACCAGAACAAGATCAATCTATTCCGCGTGGCTTTTCTCTTGGAGCGGATGTGTCCTCTGTCCTACGGACTTGGAGCAAGATTCAATGAAACGGTTCGTCTTAAAGTCCACCCCAGTTTAGGGGAATGGAGCTGATACACCATAGCATTTCCAAGAATTCGCGGATGCTGTCAATTACATCACGGTCACCAAGGGTGCGTACTGTATCTTGGACCCTCACAATTATATGAGATACAACAACCCGTCTCAACAACCCATGACGGGGAGTATCATTGGAGATACCTCGGATGTGACCGCGGCTACGACTGCCCAGTTCGGAGCTTTCTGGGGTGAACTCGCTGGCAGATTCAAGAATAATGAGAAGGTTATTTTTGGACTTATGAACGAGGTATGCTGCTACAGAACATATAAAACACGCATTGATTGACGATATGCAGCCTCATGACATGGACACCAACCTCGTTCTCGCGAACGACCAAGCTGCCATTAATGCCATCCGAGCAGTCGGTGCATATCAACTGTAGGAATTTTCCTCTGCGATTAAATCAACTCGCTGACAGACTACAGTATTCTAGCTCCTGGAAATGGCTGGACAGGAGGACATTCCTGGGTGGAAGCCTACACAGGCAACTCCCCCGCCTCAAGCGAAGTGATGTTCCAAATAACCGATCCAGTAAACAACACCGGTACAGACACCTCGAACCCCCCCCCTCTAAATTACCAAGCTTTATCTAACTTTACCAGCATTCGACGTCCACGAATACCTCGACTCCGATTTCTCCGGCGGCCACTCCGTCTGTTCTCAACCAGCAGCAAGCAACCTCGCAGGCTTGACAACCTGGCTCCAAAAATACGGCTACAAAGCAATGATCACCGAATTCGGCGCCGCTAATGGAACGCAATGCTCCACTTACCTGACTGACATGATTAACTACATGGCTTCCAACGACGTCTACATCGGCTGGACTGCCTGGGCAGCCGGTCCATTCTGGGGAAGTTACTCACCCTGCTGCACTGATTCCCAACAATGGGGTAGTCTGGAGCCCGGCAGCTTAGCATCTGACGGAAGTCCCGGACTCTACCAAACCGTGTGGCAGAAACTCATTCAACCTCTCTTGCCGACTACGCTGCAGAAGACGGGTATTGCGAATATCAAGGGTCCCGGTGGCGTTGTGGGACCGATCTCGACGGTCAGGAGTAGCTCGACGGTCAGGACTTCCACTGCGAGCTCGACATTGAGTGTTAAGACTAGTGTTGTGACGAGCACGAAGACTTCGACCACTACAACGAAATCTGCTACTTCAACGAGCACGAAGGCTAGCAGTACTGCTTCCGCAGTGCCAATTTACGGGCAATGTGGTGGTGGTGGATCTGTCCCCTGGACTGCCCCTTGTGCCGCTGGAACAACTTGCAAATATGTCAATGAGTGGTATTCGCAGTGTCTTTAAACATTGATTGGACATTGAAGAGAGTGTATATACCGAGAGGAACGTTTATTTGTATATAGTTTCAGCCTTTCATAACAGTTCCAGAACACTGGTTCCATTCCCCCAATCTATTTCCGGCATCTCAGCGCCCTCTCGGTGACGTTGATGATATAACTTATCTCTCCCCAACAAGTATGCCCCTCCAACGACTTGAAATTCCTTCACTGATCCAACTTCCACGGGCCGCAGGGTTACAGGTACCGTGCATCCCTTCAGAGCATACAGCTTGTCGCCAACTCGAGCATCTGGATGCACCATCCCCAAGATCTGACTCCCATCCAAAGCAGCCAGTTTCATCCCACTTCCCAGCACCTTCTCCAGCGTCGCAATAAACACCTCTAAAAGCCCTTCTTCCGGATAGGAATAGTTATGAAACGTCGCGGCATCATACTCCGATTTCAGCATCGACCATTCCCGCAAAGTGAAGTCCTGAATTTTAAATTCGGCATTCGAGTCAATCCAATTAATCAGCGCAATGTTATGTATTGCCCCTCTACCAGTCGGTGTCCAGAGTGAGGCGAAGCAATCTCGGGCACATTCGTACGAAATATTTTCGGGGAGAAGACACATCGTCAATGTCCGGTATATAGCATCTCTCACATCCCTTTTCTCATCAGAAGCACCCCACAATCTCAGGTTCTTCCTGATCAGATCGGAAGTTGCATGGATCCACGGTTCTCGAGGGTGGCTTGGGAGACGAATGATTCCATCTGTGCTGATTCCTGTACTGAGACCTGTGATCTTGCCTAGGAACTTCCCCTTCACTTTGAGTATTGTTGTGTCTGAGCCATCGAGGACAGGCATGAAACTATTGACGGACTTCCACTCGAAGAAATTCTTCTCTTGAATCGTCAGGGAACCCGACCACAGATCTGTGAGATTTGGAACCCATGACGGCAATTTCATACCACTAGACTGTTTTAACCCAACACCTTTCAGGCAAATCAGATCGAGTGACTTGGTGTATCGCATCATCGAGAGTACCATATCAGCCACAATGGCCTCCAAAGTCTGTTTGTAGTTGGGAACTGGGACAAATCTCGGCCCATCATGACACAGACCCAGCAGAGCGAATATTCTATCTCGCGGATCGGTCGAAAGTGTCTGATGACTCCAGCTAATCGCATCGAGTAAGCTGATTGGTTGTGGTTTGACATTATCGTGATCGTGAAACTCCAGTAGATGAAGAGCATTTGTAAATCCCCTCGTTTGCCGTCGTCCAGTACTCAACTCAAGCATTTTCCAAGCTGAAAGAGCCCTCGCTACTATCTCCCAGGGAATCTCCGCGTTGCCCCAGACAATGGTCACGCGTGAAGCTACCGTGACTTCTTGGATGATCCAGACTCTCTTCCAATATGGCTGGTTGAAGAACGCATCCATGATATTCAACTGATTCTCCACCCACGCTTCTTTCGTAGCGTAACTAAACGACGAGAAGTCATCCAACAACATCTGCGCATCTCGATGTGACGAAGTGGCCTCATTAAGTCGTTGTATCAGACTCTGCTTCTTGATCAAATATTCCACCGCCTCGGAGGGAAATCCAGAAAGCGACCCGCTCCCGACCCACGAGAGGACTTCGCTCGATTTGGCGTATATCTGCCGCATATTCCGTACCTGATTACTCCTCTCTTCATTGTCCGTTTGATTGATACATATCGCATCAACCCACAGCCGTACAGATCCTCTCGTCGCAGATGAACATCGTAGTCTCCTCACCGCGTACAAAGCCGCAGCCAAATTCGTCGTGATCTCCACAAAGTACCCTCCTATCTGAATACTCCGCGTATTATTCTGATTGCCCCAGCAGTACGAGAGCGCCAAGTATGAACCAGGAGTGATCAACGACTCGTGTTCCAAACAACAATCCAACTTCCCCTCATCAGAATCACTGAACTTCACCACCAGAACCCGGAAATCATAATTATCGAAATCGAGCTTCCGATACGGATACGCCTGAGTTGAAGTCCTTGAAATCCGCGGTGTAGTCACGTTTCTCATTCCATGACCGGGCCAGTTCTCCTGTGCGACGGAGTCGTCGAGTGTGCTTCTACCGTCGACGAGGAATTTGTAGAATACTTTCTGTACGGATGCATCGACTCGGAATTCGCCTCGGAAGACGGCTGGACCACCTCTTTTGGATGAAAGTTCGAGTTTTATGGGTTTCTCTCTGTTGATACTTCCGACCACAGATACTTCTCTTGCTGCTCCGGCCCAGATGAAATAGACTTTTGGCATTGTTACGGGGATACATCAATGGGAGAATGATATATATGCCTTGCGATGTCGCAGTGTTGCCTGATTGCTTTTGGTTCTAATCTGTCTCCCAGCTGTGGTGAGGCGCCAGATCAAGTACACAAAGTAGGCGAGGAGACTGTTCGTGCTCTGATCCTCTGGCGGTCTACTCACACAGAAGGAATGATTTCAAGAAACGAGTCCTGTGGCATGGAGGGGTGAAGGAATAGTTTGGAGGGGTAATTCTTGGCCCGTGCCACATTGCAGTGAGGTGCATATGCATATGCAGTCACACGTGAGCTGAAGCGTCCAAAAGGGGGTTGAAACACATGATTCGAAGAGGTCAACAGAAGATAATTCAAATAGGGAGGTGTATAATTCGTTAGCAACATGTTAGTGGAGATAATGCAGAGCTGAGATAATTTGCTGTGAAGGTATGCATCCAATTGTTTTGGTTGGACTACAATAGCAAACAGATCTGTAAGGACAAACTTCTACTCTGCTCTCTCTCTGAAAACATACTCGACGATCTTCTCCAATCCATCCAAATCGCCGTCCATAGTTCCAGCTTTCTCCCTCTCTACAAATCCCCAAGTATACCCTCCACCAAAGTCAATAATCCACGCGTCATCCTTCTTGTCGAGTAATACATTATCTGGTTTGGCATTACCCCAGACAATTCCAGCCTGATGTAACTGTGTCAAGGTGCCCGTGACTTGATCCACCCACTTCTGCTTGGTGGAATCCGGAGTATCGTGCACAGCGCAAGCCAGAGTTAGAAAGCCGCATTCAACATATGTCAATAGCAGCCCAATAAATTTATTTTCGTCATCCTTCGCAACAGCGAGGAGGCGACAAATGCGTATATCGGGATCTAGATTGGACTCCATGATCCGTTTGTAGTTCTCGAGTTCGCAGAGAGCGATATTTGTGTCGCCATGCTGGTACATCTTGACGAAGCAAATTGCCTTGCCGTCAACGAGAAACTTGCCGGGGGAAGCGACAATAGCATCTTCCGGATTCGTAATGCAGAGTTCAATTTCCGTCGGCAGGAATGAGGGCCACGTTGAAGAAAATGCCGAATCATCTAACTCGAGACCTGGAGCCAACATTCCAGCTCCCCTTCCATCACTCTGAACCGGGTTCAATTCCCCACCGACGGCGTGGAGCGAATAATAGAAAACCTCCGGATGGAGAAAATGATGAAGAGTGATCTTGAGATTCTGCTTTGGGGCTGGAGCTATAGTTTTGAAGAGTGGAAAACACGGCTCGAGGGCCCAAGCATAGAAATCCTCTATATTGTAGTCCTCGGCCATGCTATTGTCATCAGTTGTGTCGGGTCTTTCTGCAGCCAGGTAATCGAGATGTTGTTGTTTGATGGGAGGCGAATCGACAAAGTTCTCGGGCGCCATTGTGATGTAGAAACATTTGCCATAGCGACGCACCTCGAGCTGAGAGTTGTCGTCGTGCACGCTGTATAGAAAGCAGTTCACGACGTATTGAGGTGGTCTGATCATTTCATCCTCTTTATACATTCAGTCTATTGTTAAATTGGAGGAACTAAGAAAGGCGATAGAGGCGATGATTGATGCAGAGGTAGGATTCACGGCTAGGGAGAAACGACGGACACTCAACGTTGATTTTGATGTAGGTGGCTGAATGACGCTGGTTGCGTGGGTTCAGCAGATACCTAAATCGCTTAACAGCTCAAATACATATCCAATCACACAAGACATCTAAAATGGAGCTTTTTTTTTTTATCTGAGATTCTTGTGAGGAAATGCTCCCGCTGTTCGTTTAGTAAAGAAAGACCACTTGACCAAGGTTCGCAATAAATTTTCATCTGCTCATTACGAAACACACAGTAGCCCAGATCACTCATCCCAATATCCAAGTCCTGACTCAACTCGAGCATCAACCCATTTCCGTATACTCCCCCAATCCTGACATGTATGCTTCTCAGCATTTCCCAGATAAATCGTCTGCCCAGAACCCGACACCTGCTTCTTCATCGCTGCAAGGCTCAGATCAGGGTGGCATTGTAGACTTTGTCGGATGTGGTTCATACAGTGATCTAGATGAACTCTACGAGACTTCTCTGACCAGAGAGAATGGTCATGATGCTTTCCTGTCGCTTTCTCCACATCTCCATCTGGTGGAATGTAATATTCGTGATCAAGTTCCTTCCGTATGGCATTCAGGCAGTGAAGAGAGTGGAAGACATCGATTGCGATATGGAAGTGTCCAGTTTCTGAAACTCTATCCTCTTCATTGAAATCGAGGTCGGGATTCTCGCGAGCTTCTTCGTCAGATATACCCAGAAATTCGCCATGCAATAATTCGACCCAAGCAGAGTCGATTTCGGGACTTGGGAGACCGAAGTATTGCGGTTGTTGTGGATCGAGATCACGACAGAACTCGTGGGTCGTAGAATTGTATCGTAGATTGTCGTCGAAGATTGTCGGCATCGGAGGTTTTAGAATGGGACAGATTGCTACGGCTTGGTGTTAGAACTCGACTCCGGGTATATCAAAGTTTAAGATTTCGAACTTACAGGAACCTATCGAGTGACAGGGCCGAGGTGATTGAAGTGGAGAGTGATGTTGATAAAGCACCAGAAGAACAAAGGTCGTAATCCAGAAGATATTCGACAGTAAAAGTAACTTTTCAGTTGAGGACAGTTTTATCTTCGTCTTTGATATTTGTGGAGAGCTCTTCTCGTCGGTTTTGGTCTCAAACAATTGACCCGTATCGTAGAACTCAATATCGTTGGAGTCGCTGGTCAACATGCTGAGATCTGGACAATAGTGAAGAAAGACGAGTTGAACTGACGGTCGAGACATGAGACGATGAGATATGCATGTCTGGGTACGTCATGAGAAATAGCTTCCACCAAGGTATCAAGAACTACATCCTAGATATAATCTATGACGGGCAAGTGGAATAGGAATATGAACCAGATTGAGGAAACAGTATTCCCGGATGCTAAACTTCGCACAAACGAAGATACGAAGATGCACTGCGCCGCACCAACCTTCTTGTTGTCTCCTTGGCACCATAGGGCTGGCTGTCGATCCAAAACAATAACTCTAGCGTGAGGGTTATGACAGTAGTTCGTCTTGCAAGGCGCGGGGAAGTTGATCGATCTAGGTCCGCGCATGAAGCTATTCCCAAACGCTTGTACCCTGATTGGATGTCGCCAAAAGGACCTGCAATTGAGGCTGCTGCCGCCCGCAAGCTGCACGCTATTGTAGTCACCGTTTAGCTGTGGCACAGTAAACAGTGACGTTCGACATAAGAAGCCTGGCATCAGGATCGCCATCTGTGCTCCTCTGTTGGTGACGATGTTCATACCAAGCCACCAGCTTGACTTCTTAGCTATCGCCAAGTAGGCATTGACTTCAAGATTCAAGTCTAGTATTCACGAAGTAACCAAACATGAGAGACCAGCTGGAAGTCATGTTCGTTGTTCCACGAGCGAACCAATCCGGAACGGCGAAGCAACTTGCTTCTTCTCTGGACCAAATTCTCTTCTCTCTCTGCTGTCCTCGATCTGACTTTTAGATCAAAGAAGGATAAATGAGTTTCCCTAACTTTGTGTAATGCCTAACAATAAAAATCTAGTCCTTCCAAGCGGTGCACCATCAGAGGCATTATCAAGCGGGGTTGTGCAGAAAAGTAAATATCCTTCTTCGGTAAGCGACAATCTTCTCCATTTGGATCTTTCGACGACGCCATCAAAAATCCTTCGCCGCTGCCACTTACGAGAACTCCGACCTTTCCAAGACAATTATAAGGTTTTTGAAATTTAGCTGCAGGTTTTTTACGCCATACGAAAGCGGAGAGCACATCCGCTGTGAATAATTTAGTCTCGTTTTCTCCTTGCCGAGAGAAGAATGATGATCGTTACTTCATGGCACGCCCATCGCCCATCAGCTAGATCAAAAATTAATCGAGGATAAGGAATTGAACCCGAGGAATTGGCTTGTCACGGGACAATTTCCCATACTTGAGCTTCTGGGAGTTTTCTCATCTATAAAAGACAGCCTTTCCCACCAAGTAAATCCCCATGAGCTTTACCAATTTCATGCACATCAGGCTCAGATACTCCTCTTGTCCCTATCCAACGCTCCAGACATCAACATGCGTTCCACCCTACTGCTTCAAACCATCTTCACCTTCCTACTCTCAAGCACCACCGTTCTCAGCAACCCAGTCCCAGAACAAAATGGTAACCTCATCGACATCCGCCAAGTCGGATTCCCAGGCGGAGGACCTACAACAGGAGCCTATGAAGTCTGTGGATGCCAAGGAGGACAAACCAGTGTCTGCTTCGAAGGCGGGTCCAGAAACTGCCGCTGCGATAGTTATGGTGTCTTCAAATGTGACACCGATCTCCAGGACTGCAAGAATAAACAATGCGGATGTTGTCGGTACGTTAGATTGTCCCAAACATAACTCCATTGCAAAACAGGAGGAAGGATGAGTGCTGATAGATCTGTTTCGTTCCAGTATCTAAAGATACATCCAAGCCAAGATATCGAGTCCAGAGCGTCGACGATTCCTACGAGGTGTTTGGTGTTGATGCAATCTGGCATAACCAATATGTCGGACCGGAAACGAATTTCATTGGTATACGAAAACAATTCGAGTGCGATATTAACGCCATGATCTTGATGGTTGCAAAGCATGTATCGGATGGCCTGTATGAGGTGATTAGTATGAATGCGTCTGCGCACTCGTTGACTGTTATCTGTGGTTGTACGAAAATGAGGGCGGATTTGCCTCCTGATATGTTTGCGGATCCTTCTATGTAGCTCGACTTTATTGCTTGGATGATAGCTGGTAGAAGAATTGTAACTCTCGTTTTGAAATTGGTGTTGTTGTGTAGGAATCTTGTCTGATGAGCCTTCCTCTGAAAACAGCAAATCGTGACAAGATCCTGAGGTTGAGAACATCGCAACGGCAGAATCATGGTTACTGTCATTGAATTCTTCATGTTTGAAATGTTATGCCTATGCTCAATCTATGAATATGATTTAACATGTGGTGTGGATGTCGTGAAGACCGGAAGGCACAAATTTCGCGTTGATAATTTGTTCCGTCTCAATTATTAAGCGAGGACATGAGTCTCTCTGGACAACTTCATAAACAGAACATTCCCAACTTACCTATGTATCTTTTGATTCCACATCAATCATGAAGTGTTCGAATGTTTCGAGGAGTCTTTGGTTAGAGGAATAGAGATAGATGGACTTCATGTCTCGCAGGCGAACAAATTCTTTCTCCTGAGGAACGAAATGTCGAAAACTCTGGTCAAACCCCGAAGCCTCTGGTGTCTACGATGACATGGTCGCACGCAAAAATTCAAGGACCCTTCTTAGGTGTCTTCTAATATTTTCTGACGTTTGGCGATCTCAAAAGTAAATCAGAAATCTCTTCGCGAATCTCAGAATTTCCAGATGGGTTGTGATACAGCACCTTCAAAACCCACCTCTATGAAACTATCCATGCCTCCTCATCGCAACAAAACTCAAGTGGATATTTAGGTGAAGAGAAACCATAGAATGTAGAAGGAGAGCTCTACAAAAGACAAAATGTGATCAATAAATCCACGCAAATCAAAAACACAAAGCACACTTGCTGATTAATAACCTCAGCCCACCGTGCCCACAATCGTGGGAGCCGCACATTTATCAATTATTCGGACCGTCTCACGAGGCCCTGGAAAGGCAAATTTCGGATTGATCGCTTTTCGGCGGGAGTCCGGTAGTTGAGAAACATGGCGTTAGATCTACCCTGGGAAGACCCTGGAACACAATCTTGGCTAAGCTCGCGATGTGGGTGGAATCCGTGCATGCTGGCCTGGAATGACAGAAAGTATGGGTAAATGTTCTGAGTTTGTGGAAGGTGGGATTTTCCATACGTTGAATTTCTAGAAGGCACTCTCTTTTTATTCCATAAACGGGATTAATATCATACACATTGATGCCATCAGAAGGCGTGGCGAAAAAGACCACGTAACGTCCCCAAGCTTCTGAGTTTATTTTACTCTTCCCCTCACAAGATAACGTCACGCATAGCACAAGCCCCTGCCAAGGTCAAATCTAACATGCAGATCTCCCAGACTCCCATGACCATGTCGCAATCAGAGTGCAGACCGTTCATTTGATTGATGGAAACAGTGGAGAGGGAATGTCCCGCCAAGAACTCTATCCATTCTCCTTCCTGATCCCCTCATGGCCCCGTTTGACGTTTCGTTTGTTTTCCATGTTCTGTTTATTTGGAGACTGTCGTCCGAACTTCATTCATGCCTGGCCTGCCACCTGCCTTGGAAGAATTCCTGCATACGAAAGTAGGGAAGGGGTTGTATATTTGTTGCCAAATTGGGATTCGGATGGAGCGGAGGCATCTTGAACAAGAGAATATCTGAAGGCGAGATGTCCGCGTCCGTCGACCGTTGACAAAACTCTAATTCTGCCCTGTTTCAAGAACACAAAAACGTACGACCATCTCTGAAGATAGATAGATGCACAGCCCGATGACCTGGTCTGGTATGCGTGGAAACTTGAAAGGAAGAGAAAGATCCAGAAAACGAAGCGAAAGAGAAAGGCTTGTCTGCCCAGTCTTCAAACTCTTTCTGGCCAAGATTCTCTCATCATCCACCGATGTCACTCAAGAAGCCCGCTTCCAGCATTTCACATATGGATCCGGATTCCAGCGACGTTGGAAGTCTGGATGCAATGCACTGAGCAGCCATGCAAGAGCGGCCCTCCATCCCACTCCCACGAGGTACCATCGCTAAGAGAGTTGAGATTTGAAAACTCATCCTGAACCCACAAGATTAGATAACAAGATCTCGATCAGTGACCATCTCCCGGGCCATGCACAGCGCTAGACGTGCATCTGGAAGGTCTGGCGAGTAAGGTCTTCCCTCCCTGACCAACTCCGTTCCGTTCTGTACTGCACAGGATGTCGGGATGACAGCATGACAGGGGAATATAAAAAAGTAAATTACGCCACCCGGTCATCTTCCCGAAGCTGCTGTTTCGAAAGTCTCAACTACCGTCGGTTCATCCGAAGCTGGAATGCAATATCTTCCCTCTCCAAGGTCAAGTCCTGCTCTGAAGTTGAGACTCCTGCTCACTCACAGACCAAAAACAGATACCGAGACCACAGCCTCATCCAATCCTCTTGTTTTACCTCAGTATCCCGGGATTCATAATAAACGTGGCGACAAGCGAGTCAGAAAGAAACTGCTTACCTCCTTGGCCCTGTCCTCCGATAAAGTATTTTCCCTAGCTCCCAGAAACTCAAAATTGCGGATCCGGATTCCGTACTGGGCCAACTAAGAGACAGGACCATGAGAAAGTAAGAAGCCAACCAATCCAACTATCCATCCACAAGTCTTCTCCCAGTCCCAGCCAAGGAAAAGGAAACGAAACATCCCCGTTTTCTCCCCTTGGATTTCTCATGCCCCATCACAAAATCCACTGCCACAACTCAAAGCTTGACAAGGCCTGGTCCCTCAGAGACAGGCATGCAAGCATGATGGCATGGCCCAAGAGAGAGAAGGGGGGGAGAGATGATGCTGCCAAGAGCTGTCAATAACACCTTCCCAGTCCAGAGGGTCCGAAGACGAAATTAGTAGAACTCAGATTATAATGTATGTACTCTGTATAAAGCAAGCTGGGTTTCCCCCCTTCTAAAGTTTCTTTTACCACCCACGTCAAGTCTCTTGTTCTGTACTGTGCAATACAATACTGACTACCACACTCTTTCAACATGCATTCGTTTTTAACTGTTCTCCCTCTCGTCGCGACTGCGCTTGCAGCTCGTCCATATCTCAATGAAGCCGATACTGGGTATTTACCCCTCCAACCCTGAAATGAGGAACTCAATACTAACAACCCCTTCAGAATTGATGATGTCCTCGGCTCAACACCCACAGGCACACTCCCACCTCTCGCCAGCATGATAGGCCTCCCAGATTTCGATTGGGCAGCCCGCAAGTTCATGAACACCACGGCATACACCTACTACCGCAACGGCGCCGCCGGAGAGTGGTCGTACAGAAACAACCTCGAGATCTTCTCCCGCTACAGATTCCGCCCCCGTGTCCTCGGCGCGGATATCACGGGTATCGAGTCGACCCTTCCAACTACCCTTCTCGGGTACAACTTCTCCATGCCCATCTTCATCAGTCCTGCTGCTAGAGGTGGATATGCGAACCCGGCTGGTGAGGAGGGTTTGGTGAAGGCTGCTGGAGAGGCTGGTATTTTGTACATGGTGAGTGCTTCCGGAGGATTATGAAGTGACCAGAACTGACAGATTTAGCCTTCCGGATTCTCTACCTTGACCATGGAGCAAATTTCGGCCATGAAGGTCCAGAACGGAACATATGGACCTCAGACTGTGTTCCAACAGGTATGATTCAATTTTCCGAGATGCCCCAAATGCAAGTATTGACAATCCACAGATCTACCTCAGCGAGAGTCTCAACCAAAGCGCCACCGACTTCAGACGCGCTGAGACTACCGGTGCCAAAGCCATCGTCATGACCGTCGACTCAGCAGGAGATGGAGACCGTCACCGTGCCATGCGCTACGGTGTTGGATCCGCGGACTCGGATTACACATTCCAGACCTGGGACTACTTCAAGCAGCTCCAGAACCTGACCACCCTCCCCATCATTATGAAGGGTATAATGACCGTCGAAGACGCACAACTCGCTTACGACAACGGAGTCAAGGCCATCATCCTCTCCAACCACGGTGCCCGCCAATTGGACGGCGCTCCTTCTTCTCTAGAGACTGCTCTTGAGATCCATGCTCAGGCCCCGGAGCTGTTCAAGCAGATGGAGATCTATGCTGATGGTGGTGTCCGATACGGTTCCGATGTCTTGAAGCTCCTCGCTCTTGGTGTTAAGGCTGTCGGTCTCGGTCGCCCATTCATGTACGCCAACTGCTATGGTACTGCTGGTGTTGCCAAGGCTATCTCCATCTTGAAGAGAGAGATTTCCATCGATGCCGCCAACTTGGGTGTTGGTGACTTGAAGAAGATTGACCCTTCATTCGTCAAGTGGGAGAACAACAACTGGTGGTCTTGAAAGGTGTAAGAGATGGTGTAGATATTCAATTCTGTATATATTTGGGAAGGACGGTGCGTTGTATATAGCCTGGGCATTAGATTGTCATGAAACCAACCGTGGAGATATCACACTTGTGATCTTGCATTTGAGAAACTATTTGTCGTCTTGCCAGCCGTCCCTCCTGATTTCATCCAAAGCCCAAAATCCTTGTAAATTTTGCTGTCCCTCCCACAAAGCTGTCTCCATTCCTCGAAAACAAACCAGATTCTCCATGCGACGAAGACCATGAGGGTAGCTGGGATAGTGACAGCCCAATACACCCAGAATCGAGACTTGAGAACAGAATCCGCAGGTGCTTGCCAATCGAAGAGAGGCATAGCGAAAAAGGCCTAGGGGGCTGTCAACTCTCATAGCAAGCTAATGGAGACAGTCGAGAAGACGTACAGCGACGAATGTACCAGGGAGGAAGACCATGGTCAGCACAGCGATAGCTTTCATAGCCGACGAGTCTCGCTTGCTTTCTCGCGCAATGTCTCTGCTTTGTTCGGCGAGTCGGTAGTTCTGTTCAGAGATCCCATAGTTCAGAGAATTTCCGAGCGTGGTGTTGCGGCTTTCGAGCTATCTCCTTGTCAGTCTTGCAGCATGCTGAAGATGAGGGAAAGGGGAACGTACGCCCGATCGATTCAACTGCGAGTGACTTTGTGCTCGCTTCAATCGCAACAGCTGAAAGCCCAATCCATCAACGAGGTATTCGAATCGGCTGTGAATTATCTCGCCTGCAGCAGTGAATTTGACTCTCTGCTCTTCAGGAAGCGTGCTGCAATCCAGATCTCCGAACCAGGACATGATTTTGGTGCCCATCTTTATGGCAAATTCGGTTTTCTCCAGAAGCCCAAGGATCTTCTGCTCGTTCCCCAACGCCTTAGCAGCCTCTTCCTCCAGGTTAAAGTTCTCCTGTTTTAGGTGCTTGAAGCGCTCCTCTGTATGTAATGCGCCGCGATGGACCAAGCGGATGGAATCGCCGAGTGCGACTCGAGTTCCACCAACAACTTCCCTGAAGAGTAGGTCCATGATGAGGACGAATACAAGGAGAGGGTGTATCGTGAGAAAGTGAATCTCTCTGTCGCCAAGTCTTTCCTCCACATATTCGAGCTCTGCTGCCAGAAGATTATGGATCATAACAGTCGTGGTGTGTTTTGCAAGGTCAAATGAGATGAATACTTTGAACCAGTAATCTCGGTGGGAAGCGGTCTCAACGTAGAAAGCTAAAGCGAACGGTGAGAAGCGTTGAGATTGCTAGCAGGTATACTTACAACTTGTCGACTCGTGGGTGATTCTGGCTACTTGGCAATGTCGAGTCTTTTTGAAGAATCCTTTGTGGAAGTGGCAATCATTCACGATCCCATTGAAGGTATCCTGGAGAAATGGTATGGGAGCCTCTGGATTCGTGGAGTGTTCCTTTTTGTCTTTATCAAGAAGATACTGGCGTGGCGGTGTCATTCTGATCAGGCACGTCAGCGGAATTTCTCTAGAAGATGGTTCGTAACCTCTCACAAGATGTGCATTCGACTATGCACTGAGCTCGCAGGAGACTTTTGTAGCCAGGTCAGAGCGTCCGCATCTGTCACGGTACCACGTTTCACCTGGATCGATTTCTAAACTGTCAGTATGTAGTTGATGTAAATGGTGCAAGGAACGCACCGAAGTGTGTTCAAATTCCACAGTTGGACAAGGCTGAGGATCGAACTTCTGACCAAAACCTCTCCAGACATTGTCGTTTCCATACTTTTGCTGATCTTCCTTGAACAAGCATTGATAGTCCATTGTATCACACTTCGCTCTGACCGAATCTCGTCGCGTTGGATTATTGAGTCAAGTTCGCGAATCTGATGAGAGCAGGAAGGGAGTTCATATATCCATGGTGTATCAACGAGGCTCTGTAGTAAGGCTCTCACCTGGAGAAAGGCCTAGAAGCCGTATGCGCTGCGCCACCACATGCAACCGCAACATCCACTCCCAGCCGTCGAAAGTTCAAGAAGTGATCTCATGACCATGCTGTGTAGTGTTGACAGTAGGATCATGGTAACCCATGAAGACCTACCTGCTTTGGTAATTGCAGCTTGACTTGGCTGTACACGATATAGGCGGCCGCCAAAGAGAGGGAGGAAATTATGAAACCGTCCAGAAAAAGAGCATTATTATATCTGACTGCAACTGCATATGGCAGGAGTCGAACGATTGTAAAGAAATCATAGCGACAAGCTTAACCGCGTCTGCGAGTAGTTGGGCTCTTTCCCTTAGGAGTCGCAGTTGACTTTCCAGATGTAGCCATAACAGGAATCTTCTCCTTTTGTTTGCCCTTGGTAGACTTCTTGGTTGGCGCATTCCAGTAGAAGCACATCTGTGCAGCCAGGACAGCGTTCAAGGCAAACCCGGCAATGAATCCATACAAGATCAACTTATCATCCACTTCCTGCAATGTAGTGAAGATTCGCGAAAGGGAGCCGAGGAGGTAGTTGAAGACCTGAATTCATGAACGAGTCAGTACATATTCTGCGAAAGAGGGGGTCGAGGTAGGGAGTTTCGAGGAAATCAAAAAGGGGTACCTACTGCGAAAGCACTCAATTGTCCAGTTCCCCCTTCTTGCCAAACAGCAAGAATCTGCGGAAGCTTAGCTGCCACGCCCAAAGCGCCAGCACCAGCTTGAAGATATCCTAGGGTCTTCATATCCACGATGTTCTTGCTGAAGAGCGTAAAAGCACCGGTTGCCAACGCAGCAACGAAAAGTCCAGCAGCACTGGCCTTGCCGCTGTAGTGTAGGACCAACACAGCAATAACCACATTCTGCACCATGATTAAGCCCGTCTCTCCATATGTGCTGAAAGGGAATTCCTGGCGCACATTATATGCGAGAGAGATGAGGTATGCGGAGGTTTCGAGAAGGTAGGAGAGAAAGGAGATTCCGGAAGCAGAGCGCGACTTGATCAACTTGAGGATCTGAGGAACTTTAACGATGGAAGATGCTCCGATGATACCGATTCCAAGACCCTTCGAGATCGCGAGCTTTATACACTCGGTGGACTCGATATCGATGTCGAGGAGGAGTTTCTTGTAGCAAGATTCGCCGAGGATGGAGACACCGAGGTCGTGAATAGGCGCGGGAAGGTTGTGGGTGATGGGCTGAAGAGCGCTGCGAAGAGAATTCATGATTAAGGTCTGCGGATGTGTAAAGAGAGTGAGACGTGAAGGTCGAAGGTTGTTTGGGCGTAGAGAGCGTGTCAAGTGAAGTGAAGGTTGGAGAGGTTGAGGCACTGAGAATATCGCATTACAGAGAACAGGAGGCGAGGCTGTCAGTGCCGGAACAACGTTTGACCGATGACAGGTGGTTTATCCGGACCCCAGTGGATCCTGATATGGCTCTCGTCCCCTTTCCATCTCTCCTTTCCTTCATTCTCCTTTCAATGTTTTGTTTTCATCGCCTGTCAAGAACAAATAAGCGATGTCAACAATCTGGAAAAGTATTTACATCCTCGAGACTGGAGACTGGCCAGTGTCAGACTCTGTCTCTGATTCAATCCACAGGCCACAGTGAACGGCCCTCAAACCTTCTTGCCAATGCTTCCTCTGCTTTGCTGCTTTTTGAAGGCATTCCGTCCTGGTAATTGATTAGCTATCACTCCGATTACTTCAAAATCCGAAGCTATACTTGCCAGTAAAAGCATCAATAGTTATTGACTTCGCTACAGCTACTTTTCTGCTTCGACCTCGTGGGCCGGCTTAGTCTTCATTGAGGCAGAACAAGTCAGAGGCGAGGAAGGTGGTGATAACCTCGAACCTCAACCCTCCAGCCTGATGTTGGGAAGCTCGCTATTTCCCATTTTGACCGGTCATCCACCTTGTTCAGCCTTGTCCATACACTCGCTGCCTCCAACATGAGTGTGCGGATCTTCAGACGCTTTCACATTCCCATATGGGGCTTGTCCACTTCACCAAACTCTGTACTTCCAACTTCGTTTCCCATGCGCCGGATTGGTGAATACCGTATCGCGTTGAGCTTGGATTGAAACCGACTATTTAAGTAACTTCCTGCAGTCTGTGCGGGTGGCTTTTCTATCAGATTTCCATGTGTCAGTTCTGCATAGTTGTCCATGCTTTGGGTTTGAAAGCGCCTCAACCTTCGTGAATAACTCGCGATTGGTTCGATCCATGCGATCCCTCGAAATCGCAATATCAGTTTGTCAAGATCTGCTTCTCCCAACTAGCTCAATCCACAAACACTCAACACTTCGTGACCAGGGCGGTTGGAGGTCAGTTCACCACTTCTGTTGAAGTTCAGAATACTACCTCAGCGGCTCCGTACATCGGAGAATTCTCTATCTGACCAGCGTACAATCCAATGAGATATGCCACAATAAGATACCAGCGGAGATGCTCCAGCATTCTGGCCACTGGGATGCTGACATCCCGTTTCTCAATTACTCATCTGCATCCCATGAGCCAATTGAACGAAGTCGATATGCAGCCATTTCCTCTTAATCATCCGTGTGCACCATGCCACGGATTTCACAAACGGCGATGTTCATCCACAGGTACATGAAAAATCCATGATAGGCAAGGGACTTCCGCAGAGGCACAAGCACTGTCATATACGTTCCTTTTACAAGCTCCTATTTGGGTTTCCCCCGCACCAGGTTTTATCCCTAGGGTGCATTGGCTAAGCTCAACACGGACTCATTTTCTTTCATAGGATCGCACTCAACCTTGTTGTACATATCTCGCGGCCGCTCTCTATTTTTCGTTGGAACCTCGATGGGATTTTGTTTAGATTAGTGTGAGCATAGGATAGAACTGGGGGAATCATGCTCATCATCAAGCCAACAACAGAAGATGGCAGCTCTCCATCCTCGAGAAAGATCCATCTCATCGTTGCACAGGTTGTTTGCATGGGAGTCACAATCATCATTGTTGGACTCCGTATCTATGCGCGTGCTACGATTCAAGCTGTTGGAAGTGATGACTGGCTGATATTACTTGCTCTGGTAAGCAATCCACCTCTTCAGAACAACAGGGTACTTTCGGCTCATCATTTCATTTCGAATGACAGTTGTTTGCCACCCTATTCACGGTCTGTATCTGCATTTCTACCGCAGTGGGCTGGACATATCATCTTGAGGATGTTGATGACAAGATTCCCGCTCTCACAGTAGCAGTATGTTCAAATCCCTACTTTCCCACCGGCAATGAAGACTCGGCCTCGACATGTCTTCCATGTCGTGATCTCGTCAGATTGTTGAACTGTCAAATTGACGATAATAAGAGCTAACTTTGATGAAGTGGATTGCCCAGCTACTCTTCACGCCAGCTGTGTCAACAGTGAAGTTGTCCATCTTGATATTTTACCTCAGGCTATCGACATCGAAGACCTTTCGTTATTTTGTCTTTGGGGGCATGATCTTCGTTGCGTTGTGGTTCGTAAGCTTCGAAACAGTCATTGCTATGGTACGAAGATCGTCTTTTGTTTCCCGCCACTTCACTAATCTTCCAAGACTTGTGATACCCCAGAGGATCCTGTTGGATTTACTGGATCTCGTCTGGATCATTGTGTCTCTAACCGCCCAACGACCAAGTACCATGGGATCACGAACATTCTGACAGACTTCTTTGTTTATTTTCTACCCATTCCCCTTCTTTGGGGCCTCAACATGCCACCCAAGCGACGATTCGGTCTCATATTTGTGTTTGCAGTCGGCGGAATGTACGTGTATTCCCATTCATTCCATCTACCTGCTAAAAATAAGCCCTGCAGTGTCTGTGTATTCGGCACTCTCCGCCTCATCTTCTCCTTGACGGTCGATGCCTCCTCAGATTATACATGGGAAGGATTCTACCTCTGGCTTTTTGCAGCCCTCGAACTCGATCTCGGGATTATCTGCGCCTCGGCACCCGCCCTGAAGATGTTTGTCGTCCGCACCATCCAAAGCAGTTCAGAAAATGAAACCGTCCCAAACATCGCTCAACCAACTCCACCCCGAATCTCGCAATTCATCGGGAACAACGTACAGAATGAAGGGTTGACGTCTCTCTGCAGCGCCGAAGTCAGTGTAAGTTCGCCGGAAGAGATGACAATGTCAAGGAATAGCTTGTATGGGATGCGAAGGGGAAGTTTGGGACCGAAGCGAAACTCGGATATTATTGAAGACGAGATCCAGGAAGAGCGAGGGGAGCAGGGAGAGGGAAGCGGGGGAATCACAAAGACGGTGGAATTCTCCTTTCATGAAGAGTCAACATCGAATGGGGATGGTAGTGTGCGATCACATCGAGTTTCAACTTCACGGGCTGGATCAACTGGGCATCCAGGATGAGAGGTTGAACAGCGAGGTGGATTTTCCATTTATGCGGTTCTAAACTACTTCGTCTTCCGCCTCGCAGTAACCACTGGACGCCGATCCGTAACGGCGATCTCGAAATCCAAGACGAAACTCGTCCCTACGCCCATGGCTTCAAATCTGATCCCATCCCCGCCTACACTGAATCCCAACTCTCCAAAACCTCCAGGTGGCCCGAGCGTCTCCTTCATCTCATCGAGAGCATCTTTGTCAACGACCAGGTTCCATGCCAAGGTTCTCTGACCTTCATTCGGGTGGTCTGACTGCGTGCGCTGCAGGCGAACTGTCTGTGTCGTGGAGCGAGAGTTGGAATCTTGGATGAATATTTTGAGTGGCATGTGAGGTGCAATGTTTGTGGCTGACCCCAAGGTTATGCTGTGGATGAATGTGAGAAGTTGAGAGGTTCGTGAGATGACATTGGTGAGCTCTCTATGTGGATTGCGTCGTCGATCTTTGGTGAATGGGATGATAATATCGAGCAGTATCACAAGACCATGATGCAACATCCAGGAGACGAGTATCCTATCGATGAGGACTCGAATAAAACTTGATATTCTCGAAATCAAGGCGTAACTGGCTTTGTTTTCCGCAGCAAATCCTGGATGGAATAGTATGTTGAATACGACTCTCAGAATTGCAATTGCCGCCACATCAAGGAGAAGCTGGCCTATCCAGAATGCACCAACTCCAAACCACACTTCGGATACCCTCGGAATAGCCTCCACAGCAAGAACTCTCCTCAAGCGATGGATTTTAAGGAGCAGATACTGCAGCGCAAGCATGCACACAAAAGCGCCGAAATTCGAAATCCAACCAAGCCCATCGTCTATCGAGCTACTCGATGTTCCATTCCGGAAAACGCCGCTCTCATACGATCCTGCCATCAGCTAATAGACCTGTTGAAAGTCCTAGCAATAGAGTTTATGTTCTTTCAGCATTCATAATTTCAAAGAAATCTAAGGTTATCGAAGCGGAACGGGACGGAGAAAAGATGAGTAAACAGCAACAAAGCAAAAGTCAGACGCATCCATCCTCGAACCTCTCCCCAAATCGAAAGAAAAGCGGCATTTCTCTCCCCCTGCTGCTTGTCCTCCCCTCCCCAGCTTACGGGGCTGCGAATACGCCTACCGAATACGCCTTCAGTGCATCCAGAGTACGGTACCGAGTCTTGTCGCAAACGAGGGCGCCAATTGGATATTGCTGACGATGGTCGGGATGATGGCTGTCCGAATACCGCTGTGAAAGCGAAAGGCAGGGGATCGAGGAGGGATGCATGCAAGGGAACTGAAGACTCCATCGGGGCGAGCTGATCACCAGGTTTAGAGGCTTTTGTGGAGGAAGAGGCGGTGTGGCTGACTTGCATGAGCTGAGGATCATGATCGCGATCACGTGGCACATGGCACGTGAGTTTGGGGAAGGGTTTCGAGGAGGGAGCAAGATCAGGGTAGGATTGTTCGATCATGAAATTGTGAGATACTAGAGTTGTCTTTTCTTGCTGGACGCCAATAAGGGGGTTTCTACCGAAACCTGGGGCTTCTGGAAGCTCGGTAGGTGGATTGTTGTTTAACTCAGGAGAATAAGGTAGCATTGCCGAGATTAGGAAGTTATATTCAAGAAAAAATACATCGTTTTCGACAAGACCCAGGCATTACTAGCTACATCAAGCTAACAGCGAACACCAGCCAGAATTTTATCCCATCATACAATCGTCAACAATCAAACAACAACCTTCCAACTCGTATTCTTCCCAACCACAGTCCGAATCTTATACTCTCCCTCTCCAATCCTCTTCTCAACACTCCAATGCAACATAGGTTCGACCTCCCTCACGGCCCTGTACCGCCCCATATTCATTCGAACATGCTTCTCCCACTCATCAGAATCTTTCCTTTGTACCCGCACTTTCACAGGCCAGAACTCAAGTGCCCACCAACCCTTCGCCAGCTCGAGCTGGTCATTGATTGGTGCCATGGCATCGAAATGGTCTTCGACGTGTTCAGGAAGGAGATCGAATTCAGATAGAGGTCTCGCGGAGTTTTTCCTCTGCGCAGTCTCCAGATGTTTGTCTACATCCCGTGCATCATCCACACCCAGCGCCGTGGATCTTCTCTTGAGAGGTGGCAAATCTCCAGCTTCATACAATTCGACCGTACACGGCGAAGGTCCCACGGCCGGTTTCCTCCTCTCTCTATACACCGGCCACACATTCGGGACATCAATACCGGTGTCAGCCAACGCAGCTGTACCGAACAATATCCCCGTTTCACACTCAAAGCACTGCCGGATCATCCAACGCAGTGGAATACGCGACAACATATGTCTCTCGCCATTCGCGACAGCACCACCTCCTACATCAGCATGACAGCCAGCAAACCATACTTCCTTGACATCAGTCCGCACATTCTCATGTACCGATTGATCCGCCCTCTCGAAATCAGCTTCAAGCTTCTCTTGCTTGTCTTTAGAAACGACGGAATCCGTATCATTCCCATCACAATCTTTCCCGCCAAGAGTAGGTTTGATCCCAAAACACCACCTAAACAACCTCCTCAATCTCCCACCATCCTCCTCTCCATGCGGATGTTGATGCACCAAACCCTCACCCCTCTGCCCCGCCGCCGGATCCAGATGCTGATACTGACACGGCTTAAACTTCGACCTATGTTCATCCAGCGCCATCGCATGTCTAAACCACCCAATACTATTCGTCGGACTCTTCCCAAACGGCAACTTCCTGGGAAAGAAGCCCACACTACTCACGCAATCCCAGACGCCCACGAAATGCACATTCACATTGATGCAGAACGTCTTCTTGAACTGCGCGCTCATCTCCCACCCCGCGGGCGTGTCGTCCTTGTAGAACTTGTACGCGAAGGACACTTGTGCTGTGTTTTGCGCTGGAAGGAGCCCGACTTTGTGGAGCATCCCTGAGAGGCACCGGACGGTGTAGGAGCCGCGGCTGAAGCCGAGGAGGCAGATCTTGTCGCCTTCTTGGTAGTTCTCCATTATGAATTTGTAGGCGTCTTTGATGTGGATGCCGAGGCCGCTGCCGACTGCCATGTCGACTGTGGGGGGAGCATTCAGCATATATTTTTTCGATCATGAAAAGAGATAACCGAGAACTTACCAGCTGCAGAGATGCCGCTCTTCATGCCATGACCGTCGTATGTCCCAATTCCGGATCTAGACAGGAGATTTGAAGTCAGTATGGATGGCTGCACAGAGGAACCAAAGCTGCAGGGTGAGGAACGACGCGGGTTTCTCAACAGCATCTCGGCTGTGATACAGATGATTGTGGAGGAACGACCTGGAAAACACTTACTGGTAGTAGGTTAATTGTGAAGGATCATCCTTCTTCAGACATGCGACGAAGTTCACGACATTACCTGGAAGGAATAATCAGTGATGTCTTCTCAAACTCAATTTTGCGAAAGAGCTGAAGCGGAATAGACTTGAGATGTCGATGTCTACGACTTCAAACTCTCCAATCTCTCCAATCTCCTTTCATGGAAACCAATCACTCACTATTATCACCATCAAACTTATCCCCCGTCCCATCAAGACAAACAACAAGCGTCCGAATATTCGGATACGTCGCATTCGAATCCCGCACAGCACGAATCGTCTTCGGCAGCGGACCAGGAGAGAACTCTTCAACCGAGGTCTGCATTGTTGACAAGGACATGTTGCGCCCTGCTGGGGCTCTTGTGTCGCATGTTTGTGTAGGGTACGAATTTGGTCGCCAGTGTTCTTGTATACGGGTTCCCATGGTGATGTGAAGTTAGGGCGTACGGATGATGTTGTGGAGTTTGTGAGACGGATGATCTGTTTTGGACACAGGAAGTCGGGTTTTAATGTCAACAATATGGGGAGTTACTGAAATGGATCGAGATGGAGATTCAAAGAGAAAAATGAGCCTTGGAGGGGATTTGTCTCTTGGTTGATCAGCTTCCTGCGAAAGGAAACAGGAATATGATTTGGCTCAGACTTCAGAATAGCCTAGGAGATCTTTCAATCTAGGAGGGAGGTCGATCACCTTGCAGACGATCACACCCCTTCGAACCTTCATTCTCATCCACTCCCATGCAAAAGGGTAATCGGACTCCATCTAGCCTACTGCATCTCACATTCCCTCCCGCTCTGCGTGATTGAATATATCACCATGCATCTCATCCCCAGAAACCCACCCAATAGCCCTCCCCCATCAGCCAACCCCTCACCTCACAGAAGTCTAATCACGATAGCTCCTCGACGCCAATACTTCCGGGTCTCGGAAGAAAGATTCGATTGGCGTCCGAGCCGTCTCCTTCGCCGATTAAAGCATCAAAAGCGGATCGGACCGGCCGAGTCTCAACGAATCGTCTCTTGACAAGACATCTGATCGACGGCAGTCGAACTGTTCCCGGACGAACCGCACTGTATCTGCATACAGCTAACAGAGTCTAACTCCGGTACCGACTTTTTAAGGTTCAAGATCCAAGACATGGAAGTTGTAGATCTGTTCTGTTCCCGTGTCTTAGAAGTGACAACAATCCCCGACGACAACACTTCGCTTGACTTGACTTGACTTGACTTGACTTGACTTAATGAGATTTAACTTGATGAGATTCGATTTGATTTGCACGAGCTGAACCGACAATGTGCGATGTGAGGATGTTGTACGACCGCTCCTCATCACCTCCAAGCCTTCAATCGATGTCAATCAAGCGACTCGCATCTCAGGTCTCACCAGACAATTCATCCTCGGATAAAATGTCAACATGTTAAACCTCAGCCAGCCGTTCCCCGTATGCAAATGCAAGCCACAGACAGCCACCACGGGAACGGGCCATCAATCCGAGAGCTGAAAGCTAGCTACAGTACACCACCATCATCACCGCCATCACCAACCAGCCTCATCAACTGAAGCCAAGCCCGCCCCTCACTTCATCTCCCTCTCAATCCCAATGAGACATCTTGCAGCCCACTATCCTCAACTCATCCACATCTGCAGGAGATCTCACAGTTCCCGTGAGGAGAAAACGCAAAAGATTTGCAGCTGCTCACACACACACCAAGTGTCTCTAGCTAATGCTAATGCAATGCAGCACTAGGTAATGTAATGTTGTGACCAAAGTCAGTTGGCCTGAATGATGTGATTGTGATGCATCGCATTGGTTAAGGTTCGTTCATCTATTAGACGATCGAATGAGATGACGGCCTTTGCTAATTCGTGCATCGCTCTTGAGTGCATTGTCTCACTTGAGCTCTCTCCTGCGCACTGCACAGTAGGTAGCTTTGTGGAGGGGTTGGTTGCGGCTTCCAGCTCCCCCGTGTTTATTATTGATTCTCCCCTTACTTCCTTTCCTCCTTCCTCTCATTTCATTTCCTCAATACTTTCGAGTGTTGATTTCAATTTTTCTTGATCGGATATCAATTAAATCTCGCATCGTTGGGAAACTGCAATCGTTCTGCAGGTCAACATAAATCCCCATCCGCACCAACTGCCCATCTTCAACATCTTCAACATCTTCAATATCTTCAACCTCCAAGCTTCATCTTCAGGCTTCACCCTCATCCAAACCTCTTCTACACCAAGGCAGACATTGATTGCAATTGACCTACCAAACTGGTCAAAATGGCTCCATCAAACTTGAAATCCCTCATTGGGACTCTCAGAAGAAAACCTACTCGAGCACCAGACGGCAAGACAAACGCGGAAGCAGCTCCAACCCAGATCTCAGAGAAAACAACAATCGGCCATGATCTTCTCACTATGGGCGTCAAGAATGCTGCAACTGTAGCTCAAGCAATCACCACGATTGCTTCTGGAGAGCCAATGGACGACAAAGAGCTCCTACTTGAAAATGGCGTTGCAATGCTACAATCCCTCCCACTGAACAGTGGTCTCAGCGAGAAGATTTCCAACGATTTCATCGCCATGCTATGGCATGATCTCCCACATCCGCCACCCACCCTAGCCGGTCCAACATCCAGATATCGAAAACATGACGGGAGCTGTAACACTCCTTGGGCTCCAGAAATGGGCAAAGCCGGAGCTCCGTACTCCAGAACTGTCCCTCCTCTTAAAAACCAAGGCCCAAATCTACCAGATCCAGAGCTCGTCTTTGATCAACTTCTCAAACGCAACGGTACATTCCGCCCGCATCCTTCTGGTCTGAATCGCCTTTTCTTCTCCTTTGCTACCATTGTCATCCACGAATGTTTCCAGACATCCCGCGAGAATCCATGGATCAATGAGACCTCCAGCTACGTCGATCTCAGCACTATCTATGGAAATACGGAAGTCGAGCAGCAAAGAGTTAGAACCCGTGAGAACGGAACCATCTTCCCGGATTCGATCGCTTCAGAACGAATCATGCTGATGCCTCCCGGTGTCATTGCTGTCCTTCTGATGTTCTCGAGAAATCACAACCACATTGCCGCCAATATGTTGACGGTAAATGAGGATGGGAAATATAAACCTTGGGAGACCCTTGATGAGAAGCAGAGGAAATGGTGAGACATTCTGGAATGCGAAATTGACTTGCTAACCTCTGCTCAGGCAGGATGAAGATATCTTTCAAATCTCACGAAATATCAACGTCGGATACTTCGCTTCGGTGGTACTGAGGGACTACGTCGCAGCTATTCTCAACACTCCACGATCCAACTCTACTTGGTCTCTCGATCTCGGAAAAGAGATCAAACAATTCGGCAAGCGAGTTGAGCGAGGAACAGGAAACGTTGTATCTGTTGAATTCGCAGTCCTTTACCATTGGCATGCAGCTCTCAGTGCTGCCGACGACAAATGGATGGCGGAGGATGTGTTGAAAGCCACTCTGCCAGACCTCAAATCTGTCGACGACATGACAATCGAACAGTTTCTGTACGTCATGAAAACAAAAGGTCATGCTTTGATGGCCAAGCCTGCTAAAGAATGGACATTCGGTGGACTTGAGAGAGGTCCTGATGGGAGTTTCAGTGATTGTGATCTTGCTAAGATCATCAAGGACTGTATCGACGAACCTGCTCATGCCTTCGGAGCTCACGGTACACCCGCAAGTCTAAAAATCGTGGATATCATGGGCCAGTTACAGGCTCGAGATGTTTTCAATGTCTGCACAATGAACGAGTAAGTATTCACACCGTTATTCAAGACAAAGCGACTGATGTTAGTAGGTTCCGAAGCTATTTGAACCTCAAACCCTACGAGAGTTTCGAAGATTGGAACCCAGAGAAAGAAACGGCAAGAGCTGCAGAACTCTTGTATGGCCACATTGACAATCTCGAACTCTACCCTGGTCTGATGGCGGAGTGCACGAAGCCTGCGATGCCTGGTAGTGGTGTGTGTCCTGGACAGACCACAGGGCGAGGTATTCTTGACGATGCCGTAGCACTTATTCGAGGTGATCGTTTCTTGAGTTACGATTTCAACAGCAGCACATTGACAAACTGGGGATTTGCTAAGCTCGGACAGACTGTTCCAGGTGCTTACGGAGGAGTTCTGCCATATCTTTTGTTCAACGGACTTCCAGGTGCCTGGACAGGCACCTCATCATATGCTCTCCTTCCATTCTATACCCCGAACGCAGCCAAGGGCATCGTGAAGCAAAACAAGGTGCTTGAGAAGTACGATTTCGAAAGGCCACCTAATGACATGGATGTGATTGGCATCCATACACATGAAGGATGCAAGAAGGTTTTTGAGGATCGAGAGAACTTCCGAGTCATGTATCAGAAGGCAATTCGCAACTGTACTGATGGTCATGATTTCTTGATTGGATGGGATGATGCGAAGAGGCACGACGAACGTTCGACCATTCTTCACAAAGTCATGTTTGAAGAGAACTTCGAGGCCAAGATGTCTCAATTCTTCAAGACCAATGTCGCAAGACTCATCAAAAGCTGTTCTCTCAAGTATTCGAACAGTACTCGAAGATCGATTGATATCGTTCGGGATGTCACCAATGTCACCCCTATCCTTTGGCTTGCCGAACGCTTCGCAATCCCTCTCAAGACCGCCAAATATCCTCATGGATTGGTACCAGTCCCAGAGGCTTTTAAAGCATACCTCGTACTCTTCATGTACCAGAGCTTCAACATCATTCCTGCGAATGAATGGGCATTGAGAGACGGCGGAATGAAAGCTGGTGAGGCGTTGAGGAAGATCTTTGAGGCTCATCTCAAGACTCAACAAGGTTTCAAAGAAGGCATCGTCGATTGGCTTGCTAAAGGAAGTGCATTTGAGGTCAACCCTGAAGCAGACAGATTGTATCATGCTCTCAACAACACCAAGCTGCCTATCGGTGATCTTGTTGGCGATTGTATTGGTATGGGAGCTCCAGTAGCTGGCAACTTGACTCAGCAAGCGTCTCTTCTCATTGATCTTTACCTCAGCGAGGGATATGAAGAGTACAAAGCTCGTATCGTCGAACTTGCGAATATGGACGATGCAGCATCCGAGCGAGAACTCCAAGGCTTCGTCTTTGAAGGTATGCGTCATGCAGGTGTCGTTCCTGGTCTTCCTCGTGTTGCCTCCAAAGACATTACTTTCATTGACGGTGCCCGCGGTCCGATCAACATCAAGGCTGGGCACACAATCCTCATCGCCACCTCCAAAGCAGCCATGGACCCAGTCCAGTTCCCCAACCCAGAGAAGCTCAACCCGCACCGTCCATTCAAGGATTACATCCTTCTTGGTCATGGCATGCATTACTGCTATGGGTCACGCATGGTTGGATGTTCGCTCGCTGCTACACTGAGAGAGGTGTTCAAATTGAAGAACGTTAGACGTGGTCCAGGGCGGCAAGGACACTTTACTATTGTTGAGCATGAATTCGCGGGTGTCAAGATGAGGAAGTATCTGGATGCCAATGCTGTCGAGAGTCCGATTCCAACGACTCTGACTTTGGAGTATGATGAGTGAAGGATGTAATGAATGGTAAAAGCGGTGATTTACTATTTTGTTGCGTGTGTTGTAGTTACCATGTTTTCTTGTGTTTTGTTTTGTTCGTTATGTTGACTGGTTGTGAAGCGGGTTTTCGCGAATTTGAACGGTTGACCTGTTTTCCTGGGGATTTTTAGCATGTAACTCAAGTAACTTAATACCTATTTGAAGATCATAATTCTCGGATTGAAAGGTTCTAAAGAGAGTTGGCTTTCGAAGTGAATCAATAATTAACGGAGTGAGGATAATACCCCTCGAATTATTCTAGTCATGACTCAACAACTCACCCTAAATCCCATCGAAACCCCTTCCTGACCTTCTCACTTCCCGAAAACAACCCTCACACCTTTACTCCCCTTCTTGATCCCAGGGATGAATAAATCATGATCCAACTCCACATCCTCCTTCCCCGTCTCCCATAACCTCAGCTTCGCAATCGAATCCATACCCTCAGCGCCATACCTCCCAAACAACGCATTCAAACACAGATACAACTCCGCATATGCCAAATTTATCCCTGCGCACTGTCGGGAGCCTTTTGTGAAGGACACGAGGTACTTCTCCAGTCCTTTGTTGTTCACCCAGCGCGAGGGTTGGAATTCCAACGGTGAGGGGAAGATCCGTGGGTCGAGATGTTGGATTCCTGCTGACATGCTGACGGGAGTCTGTTGATCGTTAGATTGGCATGATAAGAGGAGATTAGAAGTAAAACTTCTGGGCTTCGAGAGAAGAAAGGGGAATGCAAACGTACATTCGGAGGAATATTCCACACCCTCTCCCCATCCCTCAATACCAAACTCTCACCCGTTGCAATCCTAGGCAGCCTCGCACAAACACCAAACGACAACCTCAACCCCTCTTGAATAACCGCACTCAAATATGGCAATCTCTCAAGCTCTACACTGCTTCTCGCTTTCGCTGCTATCAACTCCGCACGTAGCGGTGCCAGGATCGATGGGTTGGAGAGTAGATAGAATGTTATGACTGTTAAACACCAGGCTGTGGTCTCCGTACCCGCTGCGATGAACGTCTGGCCTTCTTGGTATAATCTATCCGGGGATTTCTCCCACTCTGGTAGGTTGCTGGATAGGATGTCATGGAAGATTGTAGGGATGGACTTTTCTCTTTCTTTGTGTTTGCCTGTTTGAGTCTCGGATATTATCTGTCTGATTTTGGTTTTACATGTCTATTTCCCCGTCAGCTTAAAACTCACCAAATACCCTGATATTGAAGACGATGATGGAAAATGTTCAAGCAGAGAGAATGCACGTACATTCTGCATCTTCGCAAAAGCAGCCATCCCCCTATCAACCCTTGTCGTGATAAACTCCGGAATCGAAAGCACCACAGGCAACAACCACCCAAACTGCTTCGCCGCCGCCCCAATATGATGAATCGAATCCATCATCAGGAAGAAATCCAGATTAAAATCCTCCCTATCCAGATAATGCTGCGACTCCCCAAACGCATACTCGATGATAATATCGCTCGTGAACGCACTGAACACGATATTCAGATTCACAGGCTCACCCGTGTCTTCGAGTCTCTCTAGTCGACTCATCAATTTCGACACGTTGTTCTGGATTACGGGCGAGAGTTTGCGGACGTTGGTCTTGGAGAAGAAGGGGTTTATTGCATTCCGTCGGAGTCGGTGGTGATCGTGATCGATTGTTGCGAGGGATCCTTCTGTCATACCGAAAAGTCGTATAAACCAGGGGTATTTATTCCTCTTCCGTCCCCCTCCCGCGTACAACTCCTCGTAAAAATCCGGATCGTTGACATGAAGTTCGTGAGGCGAGATTCGCACAATTGGACCTAGAAGAACTCTCAATAGACGTTCATTTGCAGGACTGAGGGAACAAACCGTATTTCTCATGCATCTTCTTGACCTCCGACATGTATGTACCGGTCTTGACTACATCGTAATAGAATTCATACCACAACGTGACAGCCGCCAATTTTGGACCGGGAAATTTCGAGAGAGAACTCAGATATAGACGATAAACCGCTAATCCAGAGATGTATACGCAGAACACTGTAGCCAAAACTGCCAGTGTCTGTGTCTGCCCCCATGTCTCAAATGATGCCATCGCTACGTCTGGGTGCACAAATCAGCGGCAGCGAGAAGCCGATTACCTCTATACGAAGCAGAATGGATATTTCTTTAGCTATGTAAATTTACAACTGCGTACGAGGAAGAGGACCCGGCATCTCCACGTGCACAGTTATCAGTGGAAAGTCGGTGGTGGAGGAATATGCGGGAATGTCTACACATCGAGTTAGACATATGCACGCAATATCCTGTCTGGGGATGTCTCCCGATTCGCCAGTTCGACTTGGCTGAAAAGTAAGAAAGAGCAGACATCGAACTGCGGGATACGGTTAATATACTTCATGGATTGGATGGGTTCACTCTGGCTATGTTCATGAGAGCAGTAAGTTAGACTGCGGAAGAGGTGACTGTTTTTCTTTTGGTCGGTGTTAAGACTGGTTGCGAGAGTAAAACTTGGCACATATTTTTGGCCTGGGTAAGTTTTGCTATTTACCTATCTTTAAATATTGAGAGTTTACCCCGTGCCTTCTCTTGTGTTATGAAGCACCGTTTGAAGAGTGAGGCCAAACAGTTGTCACGTTAGGCGAGAACAAAACAATCTAGAAAGGCTCTTCTTCGTATCTTCACCCCACCACAGTCATGAGAACAAAAGCAGGATGTCACAGACAATCAATATTGGTATCATATCATATCTACAATACACGATTGCCATCTCATCACCAAAGACTCCGCCGTATTTCATTCATCCGTCCATCAATTCCTATGTAGTTCCATTCCGTTGTAATCCATACATCATACCCATAGACTCAAACACGAACCACCAAAAGTCAAGAACTCCAATCGCCTCGCCATGCCTTCGCTGCATTCAAATGCAATTTACATATCTCGTTCATCACTCATCCACTGAATCTCTTCCTCGCTTCTCCGCATCATACAACTTGCGCTTGACATCCATGAAAATATCCTCAAACTCGTGGACCTCCTGTCTGCTCAATGCAGAGATCTCCAGATCACCCAAAAGGCTTTGTAGCTTGTCCTTCATGCTCTGCATCGTGACTCGCTGTGGTTCCACGACTATTGGCGCTTCTGGTTCGGCTGGGTCGACTGGCTCAGCGCCCGCCTCACTAGCAGGCGTTTCGGTGAAAGGCAACTCCGGAGAATGTCTAGACGCAACCTCCTCATCAATATTGTTCTCCGACTCGACTGGACTTGACTTGTCGAAGAGACTGGTCTCATCGATGGTTGTTTCTTCAACGAAATCAATGTTTGGACTAGTCGCCTCATCCGTGCCGACGACATCCTCCATGTCAACATCCTCTTCGATATCCTCTTCGATATCCTTCGCCATTGACCGCTCAATCTCAACTTCTGCGGCTCCTCGTTCGACAAATGACCCTTCGTAGTTCTGCTTGATTTCTGGCTCTTGGGCTGGCGCGGCTTGCTCTCCTTCCTCGGAGTTGGACGCAAACGACATTGTTGTACCACCAATCTCCATTTCCAGGCGGTGTGCGTCAAGATCGACGGATACGCTGGGGCTTCGGATATCCTGACTTGACTCAACGTCAGATGGTTCCTGGGAAACTTGGGAAGCTTTTGATGGTCGTCCACGCGGCCTCTTCTTTGCTGGAGATCTCTTTGTTGGAGATTGCTTCTGGGGCGATGGAGCTGTCACAGGTCAGTTGGAGTCGTTGGCACAAGTATGACAAGGACTTACTCTCTGATCTAGCCATGGCATCCTGGCTGTCAGGTATTTCATTTGAATCGCCACTGGTCTCATTGAACTTTCTCTTTCTCCCCTTCCTCCGGCCACGCTTGACGCCAGGGCGATAGTGCGCAAGGCTGGAAGTATCCACGACAATCGTGTCATCAGGATCAATCTGTTGGCCGTCTTCGTCAACAAATAGTTCAGCTAGATTTTTGGTCGTGTTAATTCCAGGGGTTTCAGGAATGAGAGAAGGAATCGAGGAAGATTTGGCTCTAGATGTAGAAGAAACTGGCTCTTTGTCGACAAGTTGAAGATTGGAGCTCTTTCTTAATGCAAGTTTGCGAATGGGTGAAGAATCAACGGCCGGAGGCATAGCCGATGCTTTGGAAGCAGAGGCCCGTGTCTTTCTTCTTGAAGAAGTCATTCCATCATCAACAAAGGCGTTCTTTGCGGCAGTGCTTGGTTGATCACATTCATTGACGGCTCTCAGAAAGCTGGAAACATCAGCTGTGCCATAATAATCCGGCGTGGAGGGATCGGGAGCATTCTCTTTGCCCGGATTCAGGCGTGGCGACGAAACAGCATCTTCAAACACGTCTTGCCTATCAGAAGAGGCAGGGCTTGCTAGTGCATCGACAATGTGAGTTTGACCAATTGAAGAGCTTGCAGCATGGTGGACAGGTGTTCCCGTAGGGAGAGGATCATGTATTGGAACCATTTGGAATTGCTGCGATTCGTGGTAGAGCTCATCGTCTGGCTCGTCTTTCATTTCTTCTCCATCGGGAATAGTTGCGGGGCAAATCTCGTCTTCTATCGATGCCTTCAGATCCTCCTCCATTTGACTGGCTCTCAATTGTTCTGACGGGTCTTCATCCACCGGGGAGCTGTGGCGTACGTCAGGAGAAAACTCGAAATTAGACATGGTGACGTTCCGAAGGGAGTCGACTTGTGCTGAAGGACCAAAAGAGGTGGTTTCATTAGTTGGTTCATCGGATGACTCCTCATATTGAGGAAGCTCGAGTTTTTCCTGGTCAATCTCTGGTGTAGGCTCCAAGTCAATGTCATCATGTTCGCTTGTCTCCTCGGGAATACCGACTTGTGTTTCTTCGACTTGTCCTCCAACCAGATCCATTGCATCTCCTAGTTCTGGTGTTGATTCTGGAGGAGACGAAGGCATATCCTCATCAGTTTGCTTTGAGTCTGGAATAGCAAGTGGAGTTTCAATTGCTGGCTCCGGAGTATGTTCAAGAGATGGCGAAGAAGACTCAATGAAAGGAACCTGCCTGGTGGGTGCCTCTGGTGGGGATGATGGAGGATCGATTTCTGGCCCAGCTTCCGGTTCTCCGCGAATTGATCTCGTTGGCGTTGGAGATGAGGCGACATAACCGTCATCATCACTGGGGATCGGAAGCGTTGGTGTTGTTTGACGTTCCTCGGCAGGTTTAGTTCGCAGCTGTGATGATTGGCGTGTTGGAAGTTCCATTTCTGGCTCCACGGGCTTTCGAGTCGATTTCTCTCTGGGATTTGGAGTTGATCCAAGATCGGGGAACATGGACTGCTCAGCTTGCTGTCTCTCCTTGGTCTCCTTTTGTCTTTCTGTCAAGAGTTGGGAATCAAGAACTCTGTCGGCCATTGGCGAGGATTCAACAGCTTCGAACTGAACCTGCGAATCATCATGACGAATTCTTGGTGTAACATCCCGCTTTCTCGACTTTCTTCTGCTGGGTTCAGGAGTATTATCACGGGATCGTTTTAAAGACATGGATCTTCTTGATTCAATGATGACTTGTGGTGTCGACTGCCTCATAAGTCGCATGATCGAGTCGTTTGGTATGGTTGAGAAGCCATACGAATCGTCTTGGGTTTCCATGAAGTCCATAGGTTGTCGCTGATCAGCCGATGGTTCTTCCTCAAGGCTCTGCGGTAGGTATGGGACTTGGACATCGGCAATAGCTCTAAGCCGGAGTAAGGCTTCCTTCAGATTCTCGGGATATTCGAAAGTCTCCTCGCAAGATCCAAAGAATCTGTTCCAGAAGGTTATGGTGCCATTCACAAGGGTTTTATGTTTACTGTTGAGGCCAGCGCAGATCAGGGGTTCCAAGTCTCGCAAGATTGCGGTGGGGTTGTACTGTTCAAGTAAACGCGGGATCAACTTCTGGACCATGGCCCATAGAGATGTAACCTGTAAATGTCAGCAAATATTCTGGGATCTTTGGAAGAGCTGCCTACACTTTTTGACAAGCCACCCCCGCCGGCAAGTCTTTGATCATTGTCCAGAATCCAGCATTCAATGCTTGATTGAAATCTAGTCAAGACAGGAAACAGCAGTGCGGTTGGACATCTGCCCAATAATCCTGTAAACGCAGAGATACCATCGGAGCATTCTCGCAAATTGTCCTTGGCGAAAGACCCATATGACGTTGTGAGAGTCGTACTGGTGTACTGGTAGAGATGAGCATATGGGTCGTAGGATGAAGATTTTGGATTGGGAATTCCGGTCCCTCGGAGTTTCCTGTGCGCCGAATCAAGTGCCTGACGGTCCTTGGGATAATTCGCCTTTCCGAGGATCAGACCGAAGTAGAAGATTCCCTTGGAACTCAAGACAGCACTGGGTACTTGTGGGGTGAAGATCTTGCCTAGTGGTTCGATAACTCCGATAGCTCTGCCAGCATCGCCAGCGTCCAGGGTAGCGGAATTGACCAGTGCTTCAAAAAGGTGTCTCCAGGCTGGAGGCGGGCCTGTTGGACAAAGATTTATTCCGATCTCCAAGATCTTGACAATGTTGAGATATTTTGTGCCGAGCACTTCGTCGCCGTTGCTTTCATTGCTGTCTCTGGTATCCACAGCTTTAGTGGCAAACCCAGCGAGTACCTGCCAAATAACCCTCGATGGCTCATTGCTTTCAGACGGTAGAAGGTGGACGAGACTGTAAACGAGATTCAGCTGGGCTTTGCTGTTTCGAGCTTCGATGAACGGAGATAGAATTCGATCAACCATTCGGAAGAATTGTCGATCATATTCCAGACCAGGTGAAGGGGTGGTTAAGAGTAGGATGAGGTGATAGAGAGGGGATTTCGTCTCAACGCGCACTTTCTGTGATACTTGTGAAGGAGTAGCGACTGCAATAAAGGTGTTTTGGGCGATTCCAAGGAGTTTCTCCGTAAATGGCGGTAGTTGAAGACCATCCCGAGACGCGGCTGTCAGTACAATGTTTTCGAAGCTCCTTGTGAAAGCCGTTCTTCTCTGTACCGCCGACATGGGGTCTGGGGGGGTCAGACTCGCCAGTTTTTCTCCACCTGTGAGCCAGATCCTGTGCAGCATGCTGAACATCGATGCGATTGAGGACATGGTGTCAGCGTTGATTATGATCTCTCCAACAGCTGGAGATCCGATAGATGAATTATACGTCCTCCAAAGTCTGGAGATTTCCGAATCGTTGCCAAGGTCCCAATACAGCATCTCCATGAGAGGATTTAGAACCTTGAACATTCGAATGTGGTTCTTTCGCAGCCACTTCGGATCTAGCGCCGGCAATTCTGCTGGTACCATGGGAGTGTGTTGCAAGCTATCCATTGCTCGAGATTCATTCCATTTCCTGGGGGTTCTCGAGTCGAACAGAGATTGAAGAATGCTACAGGCTTCAACCGCGTCTTGTCTGGCAAGCTTGGGGTCGTCCCGTCCCTTTGCCGATATCAAGCAGCCCTGGATTATCGGAATTACGTATTCATCCCAATAGGTCTCAAGCTGAGCTGAAGTGGATTGTGGCCTGAGGGAATAGTAAAGGAGGACATAGATGCTGCCAAGGCATGCTCTGCGGCCTGTTGGTGATTTGCGCGACTTGAGCTGAGTAAACAGAACGTTGGAAACGATGGCTCTGAATTTCGGTGTTGTTTTCTCATCGAGTTGCATGACGAAGATCAGTCGATTCCAGGCAACGTTGGCTTCCATTTTCGTGGAGCTATCACTCGAATTGAAACATAGCTGTATAACCTCGAGGAATGGGCTGAGAAACATCCATTGTACCAGGGCTTGAGGCTTGGATCGGAAGAATAGGATAATGACACTCCAGATCCGAGGCACCGCGGCACTCTCAGAGTCCTTCTTGTTCTTAACCATGGCCTTCAGTCGATCGACGTAGAAATCGGCGAAATGTGCTTCTTTGGTAACCAATTTGAATAGATTCGAGACCGCTTTGGTTGCATTATGTTCCGCCCCAAGTGTAACTGCAGCTTCAAACCCAAATTCAATGGCCGCTGTCCGAATTTCATTCAAACTGCTAAGCATGTCGTTGAACATGTCCGTGAACCAAATTGGATTTGCCATCATATGCCCTTTCGAGGATCGAAGAAGCGTCCGAAGTATGCCGATTCGAGACCTAGCGATGCTCTTGCCTTTGATGTGATCTTCGATGCCATGCAAGGCGTGAATCAATCTGCCAACTCGCTCTTGTGTCATGACTTTCGCAGAGAAGTTTTGCTGAGCCATGATGAACATGAGGTGTTTGATAATCTCCTTGGACGCAGAGGCATCTTCGAAAGATTTGATGGCGTGTTCAACAACTTGGACGGGAAAATCGGCAGGGAACATCTCCGTAATGGCCGGTTTCTGCTGGAAACTCGAGAGCAAAACCAGAGCATTGACGACCAATCCAGTATCCGATTTGCCATTCTCCAACTTCTCCGACATATCCTGGGTGATGAATTGACAGAGTAGTCCCATCTTACTCTTCAAAGCCTTCAAGTCCGGCAGGTTGTCTGATGCCTTCAACAAGCCCGAGAACATCAAGTATGCATCCATCTTCGAGCTTCTATCCTTTCCTCCCAGTTGTTGTACGATCGAGTCGAGCATCGTGGCGAACGTTGCGTGGTGATGAGGAGGGAGAAGTTTCGTGTTGATACCGTTGATGTGGTCTTGTTCATTGCCTCCATTAGAAGATATCTTGAGGATCGACTTTGAAGGCTTCCGTTCGGAGGAGGGAGCAAGTGGTTGAACAGTACGTCTGATATTCTGCCCGTCGAATGAAGCCGTAGGGGGTTCGTTGTAATCTGTAGACTCTGACCATCCAACCTTCTTCTTCCCTGTTCCTGATCCTGGTGTCCCGACGGAAGACTCGACGGCAGATGTGCTGGTAGCTGGTGCAGATGCCCGTCTGTAGTTTGGGTCTGCCTTGAAGAATCGAGTTAGATCCCTTGGCTTTGACTCGTGAACCTTTCCCAACTTCAACTCGTTATGACTTGAATCTCGCGGGGGGGTTGGTGGTCTGGCGTGGACCGTTGGTGTTGCTGGTGGTGGATTCGAGGCAGCCGCCGACTCTACCATGGCTGCTGCGAGCTCTGTGGCTGTTTCCCCGTCTTGTAATCCTCATCGAGACTCTCCTGTTGACTCGTCACTCCATATGCCAAAGTATATCCTCACTTTCGATGTTTTTGTCGACAAGGAGGAGGTTGAGGGGTCGAGGTGGACGTGGAGGTGGAAATAGTCGTAGGTTGTGGCTTGGGTGAGGATCTTTGAGGATCGTGAAGTGGAATCGCGTACACCAGCGACCAGGGCGCGTCCGGCGCGTTGATTGGCTGATAAAACACTTTAACTTCACCGCCTTTGCCCCGGCCCACCCAACTCCTATCCATCTGATGTATTTACCTTGACGTCGTCTCAACTTTTAAAATTGAAGATATACTCCCTTGTAATGTGTAAAATTCTATGTGCAGAATTTGGAACAAATATTTAGACATTAATCAATTTCAATCATCGCCAGGGGTTTATGTCGAGTTTTGTCTAGTATTTCGTGGCTCCCCATAGGCCTTTCTCTCGCTCTCTTCGAGAAATGGCCAAGTACTTTCTCGACAACAAATTCTGGGTATCTGAATGCAAAGAGCATTGTAAGTTCCTTGCCCAGGCTTCCTCGGGATATAAATATAAATAGCCCAATACCCCAATCAAGAAAGTATATGAAGCTTTCCGTGACTTTCAAAGTATATACAACTGAGCCCCTTTCCCGTACAAGTACATATTCTGATCTTCCCTATTTTCTTTGATTCGTTCGTCACATCAAGCCTAGATATACTCAAATCTTCTAAAAGTTGACAACCTCAGTCTTGAGATTTGATAGAAGGCGTCACGACTACTATTTCCAGCTCAGGACTTCTTCATGCCAGGCTTGAGCACTCGTTTCCTCTGAACCAACATATGTGAATACAGGATATAACCCACTACATTCATCAGTACAAGAAATCAAGACCAAAACTCATTTCGGAAGTATCTTACGTGGTAAATAACTCAACAACCCTCCAAGCAAATACGTTCTATACAGCGTCCTAATATCCTCAGCTTGAGTAAGAGACACATAAACCAACCAAGCCTCACTCAAGAACCCAGGCGGATACAACACAACAAACGCACTATATCTATAAATCAATCAGTCAATCATCTCCCCGAAAACCAATTCAAATCAAAGGAATGATCCACCAACTCACCTCAACCATTTCATCCACCCCAGCGCCTCTCCTCTCACAATCTGCACCACGAAAAACCCATATCGGATCATCTCACTCACTCCCCACGCAAACACACACCCCATGAACCCCCAAATCCCCCCATTCTGCACATTGGCAACCAGCTGGGGGAATCTCCGCATCACAGTCCAGACCACGAGGTTCTTTCCGCCGACTTGGATGGCTGTCGTCACGGGTGATGCGCGTACGAGACCACATGCTGCGTGGAGGACTTCGAGAGCAGCGAGAGATTGGGTTATCGTGAGCGTTGGGAGGAGATCATGATATATGGATAGTAGTTGGGTGTTTGAATTTGATCCAAGAGAGTTGCCTGGGTTTGAAAAAGACGAGAAAAGTGAGGAGCAGGCTTGGAAAGTTAAATAGAGCCAGAGAAGGAAGGATAGACTGTTGTAAGCGAGGAGATAGAGGTTATTGGGTGACATTTTGACGGCCTTGGTATGTGAGGACCAAGAGAGCTTGGATGTTGACAGAGCTGTGGTGCCTTTGAGGGTGCATCAAGTTCCAAATTGAAGTTCTCAAGATATCCACTTTTCATGTCAGCTGATACATTCAATAACGTGACATCTTCAGTGGAGATCTTCCGTACCTTGCAGTTAGGGGTTCGTTTTGTAAGAAATGCATATGTAGATGAAATTGAGCTTCGTGATTCTAGCTCTAAGAGGAAGGTTTTCAGTCAATTCGTCATCTATGGATTGTTGATTTTTGCTGCAGACATCGGATCCTGATGCTCGTAGACCAGTATCATTTTACAAGGCAGAAAAACACGCGAATGTACTGTCAACCGTGCCAATTACAATTATATATACTCTGTATCAATAGAGATACTGCCTGTGATTTGATACGCCTGGTAAGACAACCAATCTATTGATCCGAAGCCTTATTGATTCCAACACTCGGCTAGTTTTCATCTACCTTCTCCCAACAAAATCCCCAATCAGATCCTTTCAGAACGTCGCCTTCGCAATATTACCAGCAAAAGTAGAATCCTTAAACGGTACAGTCGCACTCCCAAAATTCGTCGTCTGCAACGCATTCTTGGCCGCATCTGGCAATGACTCCCACGCAATCAGCGGCTGCTGTCCACCCTTCTCAGCCCCAAGCCACATCTGATGATTGACCGGCCAGATGCTAAAGTACGAGACGAGCGGTCCCGTTCCAGAAAGTAGGAATAACTTGCTGCAGTTCCAATCTCCGTGTGCTGAGGGACAGACGGCGAGGATGTTCGATGCGCTAGTGGAACTGTTGCTGACGAGCCAAACGATGACACCTTCCCATTCGTGGCGGTGACCGAGTCCTTTCGAGGGTGAATCTTTGGGCATGTACCACGAGTACATTATTGCGTAACGACCGTTTGCTCCATCGAAGCCACGGGCGTAGATTTGACCCAGGTTACTTTTGCAACCGCTGTTTTGAGACCCGGTCAGAGGCAGACCCTCACTGGATTTGTCAGTGAGAAGCGTCTAAAGTGAAGGTGGGAAGTTATACTTGGTGTTACCGTCGACATCAACAGCGGGGTAAGGGACACAGCCGTTCAGCACTTCGAGGTATGGCTGGTAGGCTTGATACAGTTGTCCTGTGATGGTATCTGGAACTGTTTCCGGGAGTCCTACAATGGTGCTTGTAGGACGAGTTCCACGGCGTGATAGAGGATTGCCATTGACTGCTGTTATGGCAAAGAGCATGTACACAACACTTGTGAGGAAAGACATCGTGAAAATGACTGCAAAGGGGGGTAAGATCCGAGGAAGAGGTCATTGGGGACTTCTTGTACTTACGGTTACATTTATACCAGCAATTTTGGACCACCAATGAATAGAACCAGCCAACGGACTGTTCAACATCATATTACTCCTTTAAGAGACCTCCCAATCGAGCCAGTAAGTAACACCACGTTCCTTTTGATCCACAGACGGTTCGGAGCTGTCGTCCCAAAAGAGCAGGACATATTCATTTCATGTCAGGGGATAATTAGTAGCGGGGAGACCGACACCAACAGATGCGGGGTGTAGAAGTTGAACCAAGCCTCTAATCTCACGTCGATCATGGCATATTCAGGGGCACGCAACCGAGGTTGAACAACCACGATATCTCTGGCTTCGTTCTGGAAACTTCAAATTAAATAACCATTTGTAAACCAGTTGTTGAGGCACCGTGGACAGTGATTGGCTGTCGGCTATTGAAATTTGGTGGCGACTTCTTGGAAGCTGAGTACCGCATCACTCTTTGATAGGTCAACTTAATATGCATCTAAGCGCTCATCTGGCATCACGGGCTCACCCGCCATTTAGCTTCAGGAAAGAGATGGCATTTGATCAAGGGCGGATTTTAGTGACTGGAGTATTTTCTCGCTAAGAATTAGGAGATATCTGATAGTTTACTGTATCACTCATCCGTAAACGTCAAAATATAGAAACAAACTGTATTTTAATCGATGCCTAGTCATTTTCATGAAATATGAGGGTCATTGGACTCAATTATGTCATCTCCGTATTACAGAATTCGAAATATAACAATTCCAGCTCGATCCAAATCTACATCCTTCGTCACAGCTTTACTCTCGGCACTCTGCACAGCCGCAGCAACAACCAACTCGACAGCATCACAAACAGCCTTCTTCCTCTCCTCATCTCCTTCTCCAACAGTAACAAGATCCCAATCAACACATAACGACAGATACTCAAACAGAATTCTCACAACACCGTCGTATTTACCTCCTTTCGCCTGGAGTTGTTTGAGTGTGAGAGTGTTCCATGCGATCAATGGCGCTCCAGCAAGAGCAGGTAACACGAGTGTGGGTGCTCCGTTCAAAAGAACGTACTTGAGAACGGATTCGGATGGTCTTGCGGAAGAGGTCCACATCCCTAAACGATGCGGCTTTAATCCCAGAAGAACAAGAGCGAGTCGACGAGGGGGAGGTACCATCTCCTGGAGAACTGGAGGCGGAGATTCACGCCCAGAGTCATGTGAATCAGCAGCAGGTTTCATGCGATGCATCAAACTCGTCAGTTTATCATTCATCTTAGAGACTTGCAGTTTCGTTTTCGAGGTCATCGAAACCGTCGGAGTGAGTGCGACTTCTTCAACATCAGGCGTCTCGCAAAGATGAAGTACAGTTGCACTCTGCGCCACAAGTGTTTCTCCAATCCGGTAGTCCCCCGACAAAAACGGACCGTGGCAAAACACCACATCTGGTTTCAAAGCCCGGGGAATTACAGGTCTTCTCGCACTCGCAAATAAATACGGACTAAACCACCCTTTCTCCACGGCGAGGTAATCACCCACACTTGCAAACAAACTCGGGTCAGCATGTGTTGAGCTTCTGAAGAATCCGATGTTTGCATCCTCAACTGTATGCCTATACTTCAAAGTGATCGTCAAAGTCTTCACACCTGATGTAGAGAGATTTGCTTCGTGCACCGGGATGATTTTGTTCAGTGGCTTGTCGATTAACACCTCGTTGCCCACCTGGACAGCAGCTGCGAATCCGGCATGTAGACCTAGTTCAATGAGGATCGTATCACCGAGTGAATCCATCGCCATATCTGAGATTGGCCCCATTGCTGGAGCAGCTACCATTGCCGTTCCTCCAGTTGCAGCAACGACTGTATGAACAGCCAGATCGCGGAACCGAATGCATGGAAGGAGCAGGGGCGAGGAATCTCCCCATGGCGAGAGACAGACGACTGAAGTTCCTGTAGCTCGTAGAGACTCATACGTAGAGACGACGATTCGCCCGGTCATTGACTACGATATATAAGATTCATATCAGATGGGTGAGAGAGAAGTTTTGTTTACCCCAGCGAGTTTCCTCACGATCCATGCCGCTTCCTTCTGATCTTCCTTTTGAACTGACGACGGGTCGATGGGTCCCAGTGCAGACATCATTCAACTTTTAAGGAATTTTAGTAATTTTATCGAGTTTCAAAGAGGGAATTGTTTCATCATTGAAGAATTCTCAGACGTTGAAGGTGGTGAGTGTTTTGCAAGGATTATGCCAAGGCAGAGACAGCCACCAGCAGCTGAAGCGATTGGTTATGTAATCAACGCCACCATATTCTCTCCTCCTCCTCAACCTCCCATCCCTTGATTGATCTCATGATACAAGCTAGCAATGGAAATTTACATGGTAGCTTCAATTTACTTCAATCACTCTACTTTGTCGCCAGATATTTGATTTCAATATGATTTGAAGAACGAAAGACCGAAGTCACATTCTCAGTGGTGGCTGACAGCAGGAAAACACTTCTAACTTACAAGAGTATCACCTACATCAGGGTCTTTAATTCGAAAGGAAAGTTATTTTCCTAATTCTCAAGTAAAATCTCCATGGGTTTGACTCGGTAGATTTTGAAGCTGATTCCGAATTCTAAACTCAAACGGCTGACAGGGGACCGTCATGACACCATCCCAATTTCTGATGGGACATTACAACGCTGACTTCTTGCTGAAAAACTATCAGTCAATTTGGCGTTTGGGTAATTTGTTACGCTTCGGTAATTTTCAAGAGTTGAAGTACCAATATTTTGCTTGGTGGTGATTTCGTTTACGTCCTCAATACACCTTGAGCCTACGCTCCCTCCACTTGAAAGTGGGAACATGGTCTGGTGGTCATTCCAAATCTGAACATCCATGCTCAGATACTTAGACAGTAACTCCAGGTAATTCATGGTGAAGGAGGCGGCGCCTTCATATATCTTTTTAGCAGGGTCTGAGGTTTGTCTTGCTAGACATCCGAATCATTCTTCGATCATCGAGAAAAGACGGCGATCTGTAATTTGTTTCGAATCCGACAAGAAGACACAGAGATCACCAATTGAAATTTATTCTGTTTACGATCCCCGGTACCTGCGTCCGTCCTAAATCAGCCTATTACCCCACATCACATTCCTCTGCCTATATCCCCTTCATTAAGCGAGATATCCAAACAGCCGACCAGAAATCAATCTATCACTTCACCCTATCCGAATAAAGACACGTCAATTCAAAGCCACACCTCGTCATGTATAAAGGAAACACCCCGTAAGATACTTGGCATACGTCGCACTTGCCTCTCGTCAAAAATGTTGTCCAGATACTCTGCGTTGACAGTTCTGCTGTGGCTAGGATCAAGTACAGCATTTTCTCACTTAAAAACCCGCCAGACAAACACAACTGGGTATCACTGGGTCGATACATGGACTTCTATGCCGCAGCTCGTTGAACCAGATAATCTCCCTCCAGCCCCATTCGTTCGTCTCCCACTTCCCTCCGAAGGCACCCAAATCTAACAAAACCCAGCGTGGTAGCTCCATCCTCGCAGATGCAACTCTCCGCCAAACCTTCCACATCACTCTCTCTGCCTCAAGGATTCGCATTCAAATTTCCAATACATTCGGAACTTCCGACCTCCCCATAACTGCCGCATCTCTCGCTCTTCCTCTTGGTGGGAAAGCTGGCGTGAAAGATATCCAACCTTCACCTATTGCAGGCCTGACATTCAACGGTGAAGCTTCAGTCATCATCCCCCGTGGCAAGACCATATATACCGACCCTGTGGATTTTCCAGTGAAGTCTCAGAGCATGGTCACGCTAAGTATGTATCTTGCAAAGGGACAGGCAGGAAGTAGCATAACTGGTCATCCTGGAAGTCGAACGACGAGTTGGATGCAGACTGGGAATAAAGTAAATGCCACGAGTATCACGGGGACGAATACAAAGCACTGGTATGTTTCCATTCCCAGGATCTGCAGAGGAGACTGATAAGATAGGTATTGCGCAACCGTAATTGAAGCATGGTCACCCAAGAATGCAAGCGCTTTCGTCATCCTAGGAGACAGCATAACAGACGGTCGAGGAAGCGACGACGATATGAATAACCGGTAGTTTCTCTCTCTGTTCCCACTACCCCTTTTTCTAATATTCTCTCAGCTGGCCAGATCTTCTCCTCTCCAAAATGATCAAATCGAATATCTCTCGCATCTCAGTAAACAACCAAGCTGCGGGCGGGAACCGGGTCCTAGCAGACGGTCTTGGTCCCTCTCTCATATCACGCTACACCCGCGACGCCATCACTCAATCAGGAGTGAAATACGTCTTACTCTTCATAGGCGTCAACGATATCGGCAGCGCCTCGACCGATTCCGGCACCCAAACCCAAATATCCAACTCCCTCATCTCGGCATTCAAAACCATCATCGCGGACTGCAAGAAGAATAGACTGACTATCTTCGGAGCAACGATCACGCCGTTTGGAGGGAGTGGACAGAGTTACTCTAATCCTGAGAGGGAGAAGAGTCGGAAGAAGGTTAATGATTGGATTCTGAGCAAGGAGGCAGGGTTTGATGCCGTTGTGGATTTTGCGAAGATTGTGGGCGATCCGGCGAATTTGAGTCAGTTGAAGAGTGCATATGATGGAGGCGATCATTTGCATCCTAATGGTGCTGGGTATCAGGCTATGGCTGAGGGGTTTCCGATTGAGATTTTTAAGAAGTTTGAGGGTGTTGTTTGAGGCGGATGAGCTGGAGACAGCTTCACAGGATGAAAAACTAAATCTTAGATCCCTGCCACGTCTAAATGCTACTAGATAGAAATGTCCCGTTTTGTAATACGAGAGAGGGTTAGATCGATGCAAGTACCCGGCTGTGCCACATTCGCTTCTCTCAAGCTTAACCCCTATGACACCAAATCTCACTTCGAATTACTTCACCTCCTGCAGCTGTCCTCTTGGTTTTATGACCTCCTTGTTCTTTTAGAGAATCCCTAGGCCACATCCAAGGTATATTTCTGCTCTTGTATGTTCTCATACGATTACAAACAATATGTATCTAAAATTGAATCCCATTTGTCGGAAACTCATCCTCGCTTAACTCCATTATCTCCGGCCCACATCAACAACCTCATCATCACTACCGCGATGCCACAAGAAAAGACGTCCAATGGGACAGCGAACCAGCACAGAAAAGCCCACAAGAAATCTCGGGCTGGATGTCGGAATTGTAAACTCAGGAGAGTGAAGGTAAGATTTTAGTTTCTTTAACATTGGCTAGTGTCAATTTAACAGAACCCCAGTGCGATGAATCCAAGCCCGGTTGTACACAATGCACTTCGTACGGTGTAATATGCAAGTATCATACTTCATCCACAATCTCGGATCTTCAGATGCGGTTTGATGGGACTGTATCGATGAGTCTTGACACCGGGGAATCTAGCATTGTGGCTGCTCTAAAACCTCCTCCGGAAGTGAGATTAATTGCTATCCCAAAGTCAAAACAAAAACTGCAACTCCCGCTTCCACAATATTTATCGACGTCAATGCCGATTTACTTCCCTGGGAATCAGTACGGTTTAGACCCAGACAGTGCCGGTTGTCTGATGAGATTCAAAACCCAGACTTCGTTGTCCATTTCCACACCAACAGGGGCGTGTATCTTCCAGCAAGTCACCACAGGCCTAGCTCTCTCCGTACGTTCTCTTCCCTCATCATCAAACCTATGTACCCCATATCTAACGCAAAAAGCATCCCTACCTAATGCACGTCCTCCAAACCCTCACCTCAGTCCACGACCGATACCTCTCCCCCACTCCGCTCCCACGTGCAACACCCACCGAAATCCACCACCTCTCTCTCTCCGCCTCCCTCTTCAACACCAAACTCTCCAACCCAATCTCACTCCCTGACCGCGACCCTATCTGGGCTACAGCTGCCCTCCTAGGAATCCTCGCATTCGCATGGACTGACGCCACATCCGCCTCTGAATCCTGGCCCCTCGCTCCCCCGCACCCCTCTGATCTCGAATGGATGAAAATGAGCGAGAACAAGATCGCAGTCTTTAACCTCACGAACCCCATGCGTGCGGATTCGGTCTTTCGGCCTGTTAGTGTGGATTTCTTGAGGGTGAATGGTGCGGTTGAGATTCCTAGGAGGGGGGTTGAGGGGATTCCTAAGCCGTATGTGGAGGTGCTTGGATTGGGGGATGGGGATGATGAGCTGAGCTCGCCGTACTTTAAAGCTATGCATGTTTTAGCGCGTATCTTACCTCGTGTGTGCGATCGCACAAGCTTCGTCACTTTCCTGAGTTTCGTTACGCATTTGACGCCTGAGTTTAAGACGTTGCTGCTAAATAAAGACCCCAAAGCTCTTTTGATGCTGGCGTGGTGGTTCGCAAAGGTTTGTGAGGGTGTTTGGTGGATTGAAAGGAGGGCTAGATTGGAATGTCAGGCTATTTGCATATTTCTTGGAGATGTGTGTAGGGGAGATAGGGAGGTGGAAGCTTTGTTGACGTGGCCGAGGGAGAGATGTGGGTTGGATAGTGGGAGGATTGGGCCTGATTTGGATTTGGGTTGGGTGAGAGGGATGAGATAGTTTGATGGCATGTAGACTTGCTTGAGGGGAAGTTCCAATTTGATGATTTTCCGTGAGAAGTGCTATGGATGTGTAACAAATGTGCTGTGCTGTGTATCTTGATATCTTGGCCAAGGTATTCGTATTCCATCTAAACTGAGTGTCCAAACACAGGTATACGCGGACCTGACTTCGAGAAGTTCTGGTAGAGTTTTCTTCTCAACTCTAGCCTCTCGCCCGGCAATAATGAATACCTAAAGTGGGTTATACAACCCACAGAGCTAGGGTTTTGGAACAGAAACGAGTGGAAACTCAACCCAGCACAAGCATCGCACCAAATTAGAACATTTTCCTATTATAGAGTTCCCTCTATCAAATGGTCCATCAACCAACGTTATTTAGGAGATGCAGAAATTAAAGAAGAAGCTTCCAGCATTAGATCCGTCGTACAGGACGAGGAGAACGAGGAGGCCAAGGACACTATTGACAAGCATGTAACACAAGCGTGGGAAATCGAATGGAGGGTTGCACATGAATACAGGAACTACTACACAACCTCATTTACTTTAGCTATAGCAAAGTCAAGTTGAGGGCAGAATATATAAACCGAGAAGAGAAGAGGAAAGTTGTTGTCAACGAAGGAAGAAGTCAAGCGAGTGAACGCCCCCGGGCTTATTATCGCTAAATCCTCGGCCAAACACCCTAAATTAGTGCCGGACCCCCCAGCAGCTGTCACCCCGCAGATCAGTTCCCGCCTGCTGGAGCTGGGGAGGTCAATAAAATATATCCTCACCTCGACTCTTCACCCACCAGCAACCAACACCCAACACTCAATCGCCACTGATCCGATATTACCACGTTCACCCGGTCTAGAATTATTACGAACCTCTCCCACGATCAGATATCCTCTGCGCCAGCATTCCAGCTCCTTATACGAAGCTTTCAACCTTCGCCGCCTCTCCCCACCCCTCCCCCGCCATTACCACGCCCAGCCGCCGGTGAAGTGCAGCTTCATCCCCGAATCACATCGCATAGCAGTTCTGCAGGTCAATATCGAGTCCATAGGGCTGTGTAGGGTCACACGCGGCGTAGTACAGACGCAGGTAATACGCAGTATTACTGTATTACATACAGAGGGAGTGCAGTACCACAACTACAACACCACGGCCGCTACCTTGCCAATTGCACACCCTAAGCATCGGGATATATCCTCACCGCATCGTACCCGTCCGTACCGTACCGCACTGCTGCATCGCATCGCATTGCGGCAGAGACAAGGAAACCCCAGGATCTCCAGCCTTCTGCCTCTCCTCTCCAGCCCAGCACTACAACACCACCACCAGTCGCATCAAGCCAATATATGCATATTGTATGCGCCTCATCATCTGCCATCACTGCCACTGGTCCGAGGTCCGCCACGCCCTCAGAGCCTGACCTTACCTGATTTCCCCCGTAAGCTCGGTGCTGTTGACGGCCCCAGCTCCTCGCTGTCCGCTGTTCGCCCTGTCGCTGCCTCTGCCAGGATCAGATCGAGTTCAGGACCAGAATAGTAGTGAGTGGGATTGAAACCGGAAAGGGATCTCTTTGGCTTTGAACATATTGGGCTATACGGGACGACATCAACATTCCTGGCTGACGAACCTATTGCGAGCCTATTTTGCGACTTCGACTGCTTCTGGGAACAAAGAATATCAATCTGCCAACAAAACCTCCTTTGCGCCGGTCAATACCATTCATTATACACCATCACTCAGCTCCAGCTCCTCTCCAGATCATGCCCTTCTGTGAAAAGACCTCCAAGATGTCCTCCAGCCCGAGAACCTCTATATCGTCAGTGGATTTGAACTTGACAGGACCAGGTAGGATGCCCGGAGTGTAGAGAGAGTTGTACTGACAATGACAGCGAAACTTGAAGAAGTCACCAAGCTTATGGGGAAACTTACAGCAGATTTACAGAAAATCGCCCTCCTACCACATCGTATGCTCCCTCTACCTTTATATAAACGCCCACTGACATTCGTAGAGCGAGATGCGGTACTGGAACAAGTCAAGGTCTTTGGTCGTGACCCCACCAATGCAGACCCCATCTTCACCAAAGAGGCAGGTCACATCCCCTACCACACCTGCAGAGCTAACCATACCCAGGGAATAGAGACTTTAACTCGACATGCCTTCAACAGTCCCTCCTTGACAACCTCACGAAATGCTTTACGATGTTTAGCCAACGCTCTTCTCCTCCGAGCAGAAACAAGACAGATATTCGTGGATTTGGGATACGAGCAGAAGGCATGCAACAAGTTGAAGAATGATAGTAGGGATGACGAATTCCTGGTCTCGCGGATCATCTTCCTTACAACCTACAACTCGAATGTCAACCTGGAGAAGCTGGTCGATCAATACCATCTGGCGGAATATATTTGCCAAAATGTCAGTAGGCACTCGAAACAATACGTCACGAAACAGAAGAAGGTTAAAGAGTTGGATCCGATGGAGGATATGGCTTTGATTGAGACGACGAAGTTGATGTTCAATACCACACATCACTGTCCACAACGTATTGGAAACTTCTCTCCAGCAGTCCACCCAATGTTGATTCTTCTGACGAGACGGGCTATATCAAGCAGTAAACCTCTGGAACAGCCGATTGGATCTCTGGTTAATGCGTTGATGAATCTGGCGTTGGATGAGAAGGATAATGTGGCTACATTATTTCCAAAATCAACTCCGAATGTCAATGTGGATCGACTTATGGAGATATTGGAGAAGAGTGTGAAGGCGTATAAGGATGAGGAACTTGAGCAAAATGTTTCGCCACTTATCCAATTAGTACGAAAGGTTTACGAACTTGCACCAAAGGACGTTCAGATCCATCTCCAACGAATACTCCTCCCTTCTGAAGAAGATCGAAAACAAATCCTCGGCCGAGCAGAAACCCTCTCATCTCGCCTCCTCCGTCTGACGAACAACGCAACAACCCCCAAAGTCAGAGAATTGATTTCCTCGTTACTCTTCGACCTCTCAGCCAAAGACCCAAAGATCTTCATCCAGAACGTAGGATATGGATTCGCATCGGGTTTTCTCTTCCAACATAACGTTCCCATTCCCGAGAATGCATTGGAGGCATGGAGTACGAGTAGTGAGAGCAGTCATACACGAGCGAGTCAGGATAGTAGGGATATTCCCGGCCGAGTCAATCCAATCACAGGTCAATTACTGGATATGGAAGAGACATCTGAAGCGGACGAGATGACTGAAGAGGAGAAAGAGCGAGAGGCTGAGAAGCTGTTTGTTCTTTTCGAGAGGTATGTCCGCCTTCTTGTAGTGTGAGCTCGCTAACATCCTCCAGGTTGAAGAAAACAGGTGTGATGAGTGTACAGAATCCGGTGGAGAAAGCATTTCATGAAGGTCGTTTTGAGGAGTTACCAGATGATGCCGATGAGAAGTGAGTATGAACGTGGGATCCGTATATATGGGTAGGAAGCTGGTTTGGTTCTTGAGATATCCAAAATCGCGTGGGTAGGCAGGCAGGCAAGCACATAACATGAACGGGCATTTCTGGAGTTGGGAACTGTGGGAATATCAAAAGGATAGGAGGGGAAATCATATGTCAGTTAGTTGTCATACACTTCGTTCTGCATTTGTGATTTTGTTGACCCTCATCTTTGCATTTAATTTAAACACATTTCCGCAGCACAATTACTCCAAACAAACCCCCTACCACAACCGCCCATCCCACCCCTCCTTCATCATCTTCTGAATCTCCTCCTCCCTCCTCTCCTCGAACACCCAATCAGGCTCACCATAGCCACGTATCACCCCTAATGTTTCCAGCCGCCTCTTTGCGTATGACCTACGACCCAGCCTAACCCATCGCCCATATCCATAGTATGTCATATTTCCTCCCTGCCTCCGCCATGCAATCTCTTTGATGGCACCTTCTGGCGACATGGGCAGCGCGGGTATTGGTCGACGAGGAGAGCCGCCGATTGTGCCTGGGTTGGCAGCCCTGCTCATTGAGGATATGTAGGGTTTGTTGGCGGTGGAGCTGGTGTTGGAGGTGAAGTCTGTGTGTGCTAGTGGATGTTTTGCCTCTGGTGCTGGTGCCGGTATTGGACAGGGCTTTGGTATTTGTGTTTCCGTTACTGTTGTTGCTGTTGTTGTTGGTATTGGGAGGGCTGCTTTCCCTCCTCCATTTCCATTTCCTTTCTCAAACACCTCGAATCTACCACTACCCTTCACTGCCATCTTCTCCCTCCCACCAGGTGCTTTCCCTCCATCTCCTCCTCTCTACCACGGCTTCACAGCAGCATTACACGGGTTCTCCTCCGCAGGCGGTGGTACTGCATCCACCATACCAAATGATCTCGCAGGTTGCGGTCCGGACATGGCTTGCTGTGGGATCGTTGGTTTGGGTGCGTTGGAGGAAGGATTTGGTGCTGCTGCTGATCCTGCGCAAGCGTATCGCTGGCGTCTTCGCTGTGAAGGCGCCATTGGACCGAGGTTCTTGAGGTTGTTAAAAGTTCTTTTGTAAGAGGGTGGTGGCGATGGCTTGGGAGGAATGGACAATGTGATAGTCGAGGCTCTTGATTTTTTGATGGGGAGGATTGGGGATATGGGTGGAGATGTAGAGGTAGACTTGAGTATTTATCGATTATCTCTACCTATCACTGGTCGCTACAGAATGAAGATGATCTAGAAGAAAATCGATTTGCCTTTGTGATGAGCCCTTGCGAGTTGTCGTTGTCTTGGCACGTGCCCTTTGTTTACTTCGCGTCGTGGCCCGACTCACCTTGGAGTTAATTTTTTGCTCGGCTCCGTTTCCGCACCATCTCGCACAAACCAAATACTTTCGTTTACTCCTCCTTTGTTTATAGCTTCGTTACACCTCTACACAACGCCATCTACAATTCTCAACGCTCTAGTCCCGTCACCCTGCGACCACTCTCTCGACGGGTATGATGTTATCGTTATCTTCTCCTGCTGTCTCTTTAAACCCTGAAGCTCCCGACTACGTGTATGTACTCTGGCTCTCGACCACCTATTCATTCTTATGCACAACATCATGAGGCTTCTTGATAGCTTAAGCGGGCTGCCAACTCTCTCCAGGCCCAGGTCAGGTAGATTCCCCTACAATTCACATCCACCACACCAGCATCTCCCCACCTGCAATGCACCGTCGCGGGATCTGCGATTCAATCTCAACGCGTCTCTGCGGGACAATCACAACAATGAAGATACCGTAATGGGCTCAAAAAGCTCTCGCGTCTCCCATAGGAAGAGGTGAAGGGACAGCACTTGTTGTTTCTCGATTCTCACCTTTCGCCTCGTCAACCACCCTCGTTCTCTTAGCCGTTATGCACTACCAACCCCTTCCTTCTCACCAAAGCAACTTCCGAACTCTACCTTAAACACGCACAAACATACACACACATGGGGGACTAGACTCGTCACCTGTACGTGGTGTCCTCTACGAACCTACAGCTCTCTCCCTTGAGAGCCTGTAGAGCCGAGAACGAGTCCAAACAGTCTGAGTGGCGCGAAACCTTCGTCTGTTCAAAGGTAGACTCCCTCGGGTTTCTATATCGGTCCTTCGTTCGCGGAGAGCATCAGATTGCTTTCAGGGCGGTCGAGAAGTTTTCGTACTAATTTGGCACTTCTACCTTAAACGGGGAAGAGTAATAGGTTGCTTAGCTGAGACCTTATAAACAAAACACCGCTCAGTGCCTCATAAAGTGCTGTTCAACATTCTTTACACATACATATTGACACTGCTTGAGAAGTCTTAGTTGACTCTCTTGGGACCAGTGGGCTCTTCAGAGCAAAAATCACCATCATGAGCTATCTCCACTGCTCGTACCGGCAGGAACTGATCTCACAAAGATCAGTTTCAACGCTTTACTTGAGAAGTCTTCGTTGATTCTCTTGGGTATAGTGCGCTTCTTAGAGCAAATATCACCGCCATGAGCCATATCAATAGGCGAGGACTGGTCTCGCACAGATCGGTTTCAATGTTTTATAGAGGGAGCCTTCGTTGACTCTCTTTGGAAAGCTGGGCTCTTTGTTGGAGTCAATACATCGCCATGAGCATCCCCAAATACTCGTCTTTGAAATGCTGGCCTGTATCACAGCATGCTGAAATCAGCCACTCCAGTTCCTCGGCCATACATAATTGTATCTGCCAACGTCTATCAGCCGTCAAAAGCGTGGGCGTGGAGGAGGCTGAGACTCAATGTAACTCTGGTTGAGAGTGTATAGTCGAGAGTGAATCGGAATCTTATTTTTGTCCAAAGCCAACCGTCTCATATTAGTCGATTCGTACGTCGCGAATTCCATCCGTCGAGAGGAATTCATTCGGGAACCAAAACACTTCCAAGCGAGAATTGAGCATCGGTGGACAAACTTCCGAAACCTCGAAGAGCGCCTCGATTTTGCACTGAATTTGCTCAAAGAATGTCTTTTATCAACCGCAATGACTTCAAATACCAGCCAACTTTGCTCGGGCATCATCGAGGAGAAGTTCAAGGCTCACACTTGATGGATGGACGTTGGATGCCAGACTTTGGCGAGCACAACAACCGCGTTCAGTCGGTGGAGGAAGAACACTTTCACCATGACAAGATCCTCAGAGCAATCTACCAAAGCTCTCTGAACCATCAATTTCTCTGTCATCTCAGACCCGAAAGGCTCAGAAACTTTCCAAGGGCGATCACGTGGGGAAACAAATCGGTCTCCACATCGCCAAGTCGAATTCGAGAGCAACCTATTCTTCGTTTCTAACATCTCCGACTTCGGGGCCTGGAATTCTATAAAGTCTCTCTACCGCTGGAATCGAACTTCCATTCATTTTAGTTAACATTCGCCACGATCCTCACAATGGACGTCCCAATCGCAGCCAATGTCCTCGGTACAATCGGTGCAGTCTGTTGGTCAATCCAAGTAGTTCCCTCCCCTCTTCTCATCCTCAGAATCCATCTAACGCACCCAGCTCATTCCTCAAATAATCATCAACTACCGCCGACACAACACCATAGGTTTGCAACGGTCCATGATGCTTCTCTGGGCCTGCGCGGGCGTCCCACTCGGCGCGTACAATATCGCTGGAAACTTCAATGTCGCACTGCAGATCCAGCCGCAGATATTGACGGTTCTGAGTCTCATTACTTGGATCCAGTGTTATTATTACGACGATGTGAGCCATTCTGCTCCCAGATCTGTGGATTTTGCCGCGGTATTGGGAGGATTTGAAAACATAACTAGTGCTGACGAAAATAGAAATGGAGCGTGATGAAATGCTGTATGTTCGTCAGTGCAATTGGAGCTCTCTTTGGCGGAATCGAAACTGGATTGGTATTTGCATTGAAAGTATGATCCTCCAACCTCGTCTCTCAAGAATTCAAAACTAATTTGCCAAGTCCGGAGTCGAGAGAGATAGACACTGGCCAGTCATCCTCATGGGCGTCATCTCAGCAGTCCTCCTCTCAGCAGGTGTCCTACGCCACTACTGGGATATCTACATCCATCGAACCGTACGAGGGATCTCATTCATCTTCGTCGCTATCGATGCAGCAGGCGATGTCTTCTCTTTGGTTTCCGTTTGTATGTTCTCCCTCCACTCCATTGTTGCAGAACAATCTTGACTCATTATATTAGTCTTCCAACCTAAACTCGATGTCCTCGGAATGGTCATCTACGCCTCCGAGTTCGTTCTCTGGTGTGGTGTTATTGCTTGTGGGGGATATTTTAACTTACGCCCTTGGATTCGGCAGAAGGTTCGGGCGAGAAGGGAGGGCGAGGGGAGTTCTGAGGGACGGACGGTGGAAGAAGTTGGGAATGGCGTCTCGAACGATCTCTCACTGCATCAGGTCCCGTCTTCGACTTCTGTGTTTAGGACGCCGAGTTCTGTGATTGGGTCAAGGTCTTCGGTGAGGTTAGAAACTATTAGCTAAGAGGGTTAAGGAACATACAGGGGTGTACAATTTGCCAATTGTCCTTTATTAGATATTACGGGTGGGTTCGAGGACATCAAATTTCAGGAGGACAGCTGGGTTGTTTGATTGATGCTGTTGATGGGGATGCTTGGCTTAGATTGGAGACTGGATGGAGGCCTGTTGATAGGTGGAATGAAGAAGCCTACGCATGACGAGACTTCAAAACGAAATGCAGAGCAGAGATGAAGGCAGAGGATATTGTGGTACTTGTCGAGAGTGATGAAAAGGAGGGAGAGGGACATTCTAGAGAATGATGCGAGACGAAGCAATGGATTTGGGTAGAGACACGCAGCAAGGGCGAGCAACAAACTCCAGGACAGAGAAGAACCCAAAGAATATTCCTCGTCCAATCCACCAATCTGCGACCTGTTGTACATGCTTTGATTCAAGTGACTTGTTTTCCTGGAACAGATACACCACCATACAGACATTTATAAATGCTCCGTCCGAAGAAAATAAGTGACGACGGACTCCATATTCCCACAGAGTAGCTTTCATTGAATTGTCCGACATAAGGCACATCAACGCTGCTGACAAGTCTCATCTTGCCTGACAACTGTCATCCCTCTGCTACCGCTCACGCCCTATCGCCCTCCCGCTTGCGCCCGTAATATTTCCTTTCTCCTTCACCCAGACGAGCGCCTTCTGTTCTGCCAATGCGACTCCCCCACAAATACCCAGTCCTGCATCGCTGCATTGGATGGGATGTCAAGCTTTATTGCGATGCACCTTCGCTGGACGAGGTTCCGGTTTGGATCTATTCCTAGCGTAGGATGTCGTCCTCCCTCTTTGACCATCTGTACCCTTCTTTCAATGGTCCCAATCCTGACTTTCGAGTGTGTCAAGTCGTGCAAGAAGCTTTCTCTTCATCCATATTCCAAAGTTATACCCCTTCACTTAGTCCAATTCAGCGATCTATCATATTCAACTGCCACCTCGTCCCACTCCTCCTCCCCTTCTCATAAAGAACCGTTGTATTCCTCTTCGCATCCCTAAACGCCTTGTTCTCCTTCCCACCACTAACACCGTTCAAAGCATCAGCAATCGGCCTCAACAGCAAACTCATACTGAGATGCCCATCCGGTCCAACCATAACTCGATTCGTCAAGACAGCCACTACAACAATGAAGATCAGATGACAACCACATATCAAACTGATGATGAGATAGAAGAAGTACGGATGGCCGACATGCAGGTACACGCCTTGCCTGGGTGCGTTGCCTGTGTAATTCGTGTACGGGTTGTACATTGTCGCCCCGGCGATAGTCCCCATTGCGAAGATCGACATGGCCATCCCGATAGCGTCTGTACTTCCGTTGGCGGTAGATCCCCAGGGACTATCTCGTGGGTAGATCTGTGAGGCTACGCCAAGGTAGTCTGTATATCCCACCTGAGCGATCGAGGCAGTGGCAATCTGAGCCATGTAATCCGAGATGAAGGATACGTTGTTGGGATCATTCTGTGTCTCTCCAAGTGTGATGTTGCAGACGTAGTACCAGGGATTGGTATCTGATGTTTCGAAAGCTTCAACAATTGAACAGCGATTCCCGCTCTCGCAGGTATGGTTCTCATGTGTGAGATATGTGGTGGAATCCGGGACTGTTTGAGAGACTGTCAGGTTACCGAGAGTCTCAACAACCGGATCGTCCATCGTGCCATTCCCGTTCGCAGTGACTTTGTATGCGGAACAGTCGTAGCTGACTTTGATAGTTCGGGATGTATAGACAGAGAATGTACCCAAGACCTCGCCTTTTGGAGAATCCGAAAAAGTGTGCTCAATGCTTCTGGCCTCGTAGTTCTGGAAGAGCATAGGACCTGTCGGCTGATATATTTTGCCAGCTTCGGGGGAGAACTCCGAGGTGTTCAATTTATAGGTATAACTCAAAGCACCAAACCTGTACGAATGAGAGTGGTTCGGATTGGAGATGTGGTGTCTTACATGTGAGCAGCATATTCTTCGTCGTGGATTGAAGGATCTCTGGATAAATCCCCTTGGGGATAGAAATGATTCAGATCTGGGATTGCAACAAGCTGTCCAGGGTTCATCTGAACTTGTGAATAGTCCAGATCAAAACTATAGGTTAGAGAAAGCATAGCAATTCCAGCTTGCGCAAGCTACAACAGTCAGTCAATTCGCGTACGGGCTCGGAAGACATACCAGGTTCACAAGCAGCCAAAAGATACATCCAAAAACAACCAATGGTCGTCGCGCAACATACATCAACTTGACCAACTTCGTCAAACTATCCGCATTGAGGATGAGGTCAAGCTTTCCAGTCAGCATGATTCTCTCAATCGGCATTCCAACTCACTTCAACTAAATTCCGCTTCCTCCCACTCAATATCGGCCACCGCATATTTAAAGCCATATCTCTGAATGCGCTCGCAATATTCAAACCCAGAGCAATACTGATGCCAGTCGTAAGGGCATTATAAACCTTCTTTCTGGCTTCACTCTGCGCCCCTTGGTTCTGCCACATCCTCGTTGCAAAAACATATCCTCCACACAACCCAGCAGTGATCAACCACCTGAACGAACTCCCAATCAAGATGTGTCGCAGCTGTTTTCCCGAGTGGTCTTTATAGGGGATAAAGGTATTCGCAGTGTAGAAAGTATCGATTTTGTTCATGGGATCGTGGAGGAAAGAATGCATTTCTGGTTCTGCGGGAGTCAGACTTCCTTCTATTTCAGCATCTTCGACCTGGACTACTTACGAGACGCATTGTTACTGGAGAATGTAGAGTACATCGTATCGTTACTCCGATCGTGTCTTGGAGGATCCGGTCGTCTTGTATCCATCTCAATGCCCGCATCTCCCAGATCTCCATGATTCTGATTCGGGTCGTAGGCCGGGAAGGGTCTGGCGTAGGAAGCAGGACTTCTGTATACTGTCCTCTCGTCGTCTAAAGGAGAGAAGGCGGCCACGGGGGCATATCTGGGGTCGTTTGGATACGACATGTTGTCTGATCAAGTACTGGTTTTCATGACGATAGTTTCGACTTTTCCAAACAAACTCTTTCTTCAGCTGGAGATTGAGCGTGGCACAATAAGCTTGCGATGGCGCGTTCGACACCCTGGCCCCTCTGGCTTGTACAATGCTCGCTCGAACGCACGTCCTACACGGCTGAGGGGGCCGAGACGAGGCTGGCCAGTGATATGACCTGAGGGACATGATTTGAGGCCAGATGGGGTAAAGAGGCGTGCGACTGATGGCGGAATAGGGGGGAAGGGGAGTGGAGTTCAGACGAGGGAGTGATGGGGGTTGGTCAGGGGCTTTAGGGGATGCGGGATGTGCTTAGGGCTGACATCGAACTCCTTGATTCGAGGATGGAAGTTCTATTTCTAGGGCCACTGGTAGCACAAGAATATGCCGAGGTGCTGCGGTTTGTGGCGTAGTCTTGAGTATTGATTTATCATGTTGATTTCGAAGTCTGGATTATTGAGGAAGTTTGTATTTTGGGAATTGACCGAAAGATGGAAAGAAGTTTGTGAAAAAGAATAAGCATGTAATATCGAACAAGCTTCTTCTGGTTTGTTCGGAATAAGCTTGAAGATCCAAGGACAAGGATAAATTGCAAGCGTGGTGGGTGAAACCCGTTCAGTATCGTGTCGCGCTTGAAGTTGCTGTGCCTCTCAACGACGTGTCTGTCCTCACTAAACCATACGAACGATCCCTCAGCGAAAGAGAAAACTCGGATACGAAAAGAGAGAGTAGTAAATATATCTCCGACTAAAATACTCCCTCGAAATCTTTCCACAAATACCTTGAAAGCTACCAGCCGAAGATCAGGGTGTTGGCTCAGTGGAAAGACAATGGGGCAGCAGGCTTCGAGGCGTAGCTGTCCAGATGTATGTGTGCAAGCAAGAACCAGAACGCTGCCCGCAAGCGCCATTCGCCGACTTCTCGTATCATACTATTCGTGTTGTGAAAACAGAAACAAGGGGAATCGAGTCAAGGAAAGCGCGTTGATTATGCGGCGAGGGACTTTGCAATGCAGCACATTTCGAGAGGCATGTCGAAAATGTGAGGTCCATTCTAGGCGACCAAAGGTGCGATTCGCCGACTTTTCGTATCATGCCGCATTATTCGTGTCGTGGAAACAGAATTTAGAGAAATCGAGCCTTGGAGCACGTCTTGATTGTGCGGTGAGTAACCTTTTAGTGTTGTGTGCTTCGAGAGGTACGTCGATGTTGCGGAGACAGACTGTCTTCCATCTCGAGAACTCCCTGGATAGTGGGGTGCAGAACTTGCGAGCACCTCCGCTGGCCCCTGATCAATTCATTGCCTGCTTCCTGACCAGAGATTTCTTCCAGGAGAGCACTTCTTATCCGACCGGAGAACCATTTTAGGGTTACTCTTGTTTGCCATGATGATATCTCTTCTTTCCATGGTTGCTTTTGTCCATACGAGGGTCGATTTCATCAGAGGAGTTATCGGTATCTTCGTAGCGAGACATTTTAAGCAGGGCTGTAATTGGCTTGGTAGGATCATTTCGTAGACTATCACTCAATTTAATGCTTTCTCTCCAGGCAACCTCTGCGTCAAGTGCTTGCTCGCCCGCGACAAGACTATCGAATAGGACTTTTGATTAAATCGAGATACGACATGGTTCTTCGGGTCTTGGATGCTGGGTGTAAATCGTGCAGTCGTCATAAATGAAGAAGACATCATGGAATTCAGCATACAATCCATTGGCATGACGAAACGGCTATGGCAATTAGTACTGTTTATAGGAGAGGAGATAACCGAAATTGACTAACTTTAGCGTCCAGCACCTTTTGTACCTCCATGTTTCTTCCCTTCGTCTTGGCCTTCCAGATCGAAATAGTAGCGAGCCTGCTCGAATCTTCGTTCTTGGGAGCATTCTGCTTCTCATATCCGATGTCAATGCCAACCACAGTTTTAATTTTACCCTTACTCCCATTGATGTAATCGTAAGCAACATTCTCCAAATCCTCGGAAGTTTGAGAGTAGGCGACTTCGATGATGAAGGCTGGGTACTGGTACTCTGGATTGCTCTTCGTCTGAGGAGGAGGATTTAGGTGCAGGAACCCCACATCAGGTTGGCGTTCGGCATAAGGGCCTTCGAATGGCAAAGTAGATCCACCTCCAATGGATTTGATACTCACTTGGCGGATCTCAGCTGTTCGTCGATACTGTTCCTGGCTGTGTCCTTCACGATTTCGTGGATTTTTCCCGGCATCTTTATGGCAAATGATAAAGCGCGTAGGCAACAACCATATCTGGTAAATAGAATATGTTAAGTTAAGAGAACAGAAAAGGGTGAGCCAAAGCGTAGCTGAAATGAACTCACCGAAGCTTGTTGTGCCAGAATTTTTGGAGCTCTGGAGATTCACCTTGGACGCGCTCAAGCAGCTCTCGGTATTCCGATTCGCTCAGTGTATGCCTCCTAGGCTCAAATGAAAACCAAGGCGACTTATGATTGAGGATGGACTCAACTTCCTGAAGGATGAGGTCGATACTTGAGTTGTTTGTTTTCGCTCCAGTGACTGGGCTCGCGTTGTTGACTGAGGATCGAGGGCTGTTCAAGCGCAGCTCTGGCGCATCGGTGTTGACTGTCTTCATCTTCTTCTTCGTTTTCGTTTTGTATACGTTAAAAAATCAAATCATGATTCGAGAGGTTGAGGATATTTGAGCGTACTAAGGAGCTTGCTTAGTCATTCACTAAACAAAGCAAACAAGTTACAACTCATCACGTGAGTATGTACAAACTTCAAACTTACCTACCTACCTACCAAGGTAGGTGATCAAGTACAATTATTATCACTCACGCGAATTTGCATCTGTTACTTTAATGCGTGATCTTCTCGTGTTGTGGTGAATATGTTCATCTCGGCCCTTTAGCCACAAAACACATTTGCACATCCTCCGGCTTTGAAACCTTCAACTTCACCCTCACCTTCGGCTTCGACTCCTACTTCAACTTCCACTTCAACTTTTGCTTTCGCTTTTACTTCGGTCTCAACTCCTCAATAACCTGCCAGCTGTTCACAACTCCTCTGGTAACATGATCACCTCGATGCTACGGCAGCTATGCCAGAATTCCAATTTCCTCCTAGTGATCCTCATCGCACTCACCTTGGTTACTGTCAGCGGAGTCGCCGGCGCAATCCTCCCAGCAGGTGTTGGTCAGTCAGCCCGCCACGAATGACAGGCCTTCACTGACTTGCGTACTAGGAACATACCCGTCTTTGGCAGATACTACTATTGACACTCTTGCGGAGGGCCTCGCTCGCAACGACTTTACCAGTGTCGATTTGGTCAAGCTACTATGATTTTTTATTGCTTCTTGGAGAATGTGCTCTCTCTCTTTCTTGTTGGTGGAATTCGCTTTTCGAGCTCTAGGTTCCAGGCAGAAAAATGTTTTGATGCAAGTTGGTTAACCTACTTGTCTAGGCTTATATTGCACGCATCAACGAAGTCAATCATGTTTTCCATGCTATAGCAGAAGTCAACCCCGGACGCTCTTCTTATTGCTTCCATGTTGGATTACGAGCGCGCTGTAGGAAATACACGAGGGTAAGTATTACCTGCAAACCTTCAAGAATTCTTGTCCACTGACAAGTTCAGTTCACTGCACGGTATTCCACTTCTGCTCAAAGACAACATTGCCACTTTCGATAGTATGAATAGTACAAGTAACCATTATGTTTGGATCACAATCGCTTAAGCGCTAGTTAACCAAGTTTAGCTGGCTCATGGGCTCTCGTTGGTGCCAAAGTCTCTCACGATGCTACCGTCGTCGAAAAGCTCCGACTCGCAGGTGCAATCATTCTCGGAAAGACAAGCCTCAGCGAATGGGCAGACTGGAGATCGCTCAACTCGAACAACGGCTGGTCAGCACGAAATGGCCAGGTTTCTGATCCCTACTTCCGAAATGAAGACCCATGGGGAAGCTCAAGTGGAAGCGGTGTAGCCTCTACGTATGGAAGCTCTCCTAACCTCCCATCCGCTCACGACAGTATGTAGCTAACACTGCCTAGGCTTGGACTTGCTTTGGCCAGTGTTGGGACGGAAACCGACGGTTCTATCATCAGTCCTGCGTCATTCAAAAACCTCGTTGGAATCAAACCCAGTGAGTTTCTACCTTAGGGTTACGCCGCCGCTTTCGAGATCTACTACTAACATACCTGCAGCCGTAGGACTAACATCTCGACACTTGGTTATTCCTGTCCGCGAGCATCAGGACACAATTGGGCCCTTGGCGAGAAACGTCAAAGATGCAGCTTATATCCTACAGGCCATCGCTGGTGTGGATCCGCGAGACAACTATACTTCTGCTATTCCAGGTCACAAAGCTCCCGACTACCTCACAGCTTACAAGACTTCTAGACTTTCTGGCCGTCGAATTGGCATCCCGCGCAACGTCATCTCGCTTCTTGCAGATGATACTACTGGCCCAATGATGAACGCTTTTGAGGATGCTGTGAAAGTCATGAAGCGGGCTGGTGCTATTATTGTAGAGGATACCGATTTTCCCACGGCTACGGAATTCTGGGACTCACCACTGTCGACTCGAATCCTCAACGCCGACTTCGTTGTCAATCTGAGAACTTACTTGACGTCCCTCGTAGCTAATCCTAGACACATTACCTCTTTGTCTGAGCTGCGCGACTTCACTCACTCCTTCCCCCTCGAATCTTAGCCGACGCGGGATACTGGTCTTTGGGATGGAGCGTTGAGCAATTGGAACAATACAGACCCGCGTTTCTGGCCAGCTTATCAACAGCTCTTATACTATGGCGAGGAGGGAGGCTTGCTCGGTGCTATTAAGCGCCATGCTCTTGATGCTGTAGTCCTGCCTGCAAACTTCGCTCCGGACTGGGCCGCGGCGGCGGGCTCACCTATTGTCACGGTACCAATGGGATCTTATCCTGCTGGTGTGTCTGTTACTAAGGACTCATGGGGCATGGTGGAGTCAGCTCCTAACATCCCGTATGTCTGCTTCCCATTCAATTGAAAGACTTGCTCTGACGCTTATTCGCACATCTAGCTTTTGACTCGGCTCCCTTGGACCCAAGTTTAGTGAAGTCACACTCATTGGTACGGCATACGCCTTTGAGCAGCGAACTATGGCCAGAAACAAGGTCCGTCCATACTTGAGCCCCCGTATTGATCTTATGGATGTGGTTAGCAATGCTTAGCGTATCTGGAGACAGTTTGATGGAGGTTATCCTTGCATACTCTTAGCGGGTCTGAAACCGCACAATGTTATATCGTTGCTATTACTTTCTCATGTACTCGCTGACCGTGAAACCTGAAGAGCAAATCCCCAGCCCGAATGATTTTGCCTCGCGTGACTGTGACCGTACATTCAGGTTACACTTCGTGCCACAAAGTGGCGAAACCCTGCTACACTAGTAGTTTATGGCGTGTGTGCCCACCTTAAAGGCCGAGAGCTTCCATCTTTGCTATTCTCGCGATAAGGCGATTATTTGGAGATACCTAAATTTTCTCTGCATCTGATCAAATTATCCCTTTCTTGAATTTGTGAAGGACTGAAGACCGAGACTTGCGATCAATGCTTCAGACTCTTGTCTTTCTGACTCTTTTAAGCGACTAGATCTTATAATGAGCTTAGTTGATCTGGAATCCATTCTTGTATCAAAGAATATGATGCCTGATGAGGGTATCCATACAACGATTGGCTATCTAGTCAAGGATCCCGTCCACGAGCTGGAGAATTCTTACGACCTGATGTACATGCCACCACTGCCGGCGCAACAAACCAACATCAAGAACGAAGCAAAGCATGTTGTCATCTATAACTTCCGATCATTACAATCAACCCAAAGTTTCCTAGATTGTGGAGTCGCGGTAGTAAAGCTTCGCAATCATCCAGGCCTCACGAGTACAGATTTCATGTCCGATGCGAATGTGCAAGACAGCTCTGAAAACGACAGCTAGAAGAAGAAGATTTCCAATTTTCCCAGCCCGTTACATTTGCTCACATTGGCCAGTTTCCTTGCTGCATTCAGTCTCAACTAAAGCGTTGAACTCAAATTCAAGTAGATTTCACGACGGAATCCGCGAGGATCACGGCCGCCGCGGCATTTGGCGTGACAAATTTCGCCGTTTGGTGACAGTGAAGTGAGTCTATTAGTAACTGAGCAATGTAAGGTTCTATTTCTGATTCAAAACGCTAGTTTTTGGAAGTCTTTCCAAGGTCCAGGCAACAACTGGCCCCTGGCACTTTGCGACTCGCGGACGGTTGATTACGGTTCAGATACTGTCACAGACGTTGCTACGAGGGCGAGTATAGAAGTAAGAACTTTTGGGTTCTTCGAGTAGGCTTGGTTTTCTACCTCGTAGACAACTACATTTCTGCAGCGACAATATCAAAGTACATTAGACGATCCATCTCACACCTCATCTAATCCCATCAACATATGCTCGAACTCCAACTTCGCCGCCTTCAACAACTTTTCATCAGTCAAAGCTTCCAAACCAGTTACAGCTAAAGCTTTCCCTGCCCTCAATGCAGCCACATGAGCTTCCATCGTCCTTGCAGCAGCTGCAAAACCCGGATTATGTGGTCCCTCAACACTCTCAATCTTGAATCCCAAACTCACACTTGGCATAGCATGACTGATATTCCCCTGATCGGTACTTGCTTGTGTCGCTCCCCGGATCAAATCCATCGCAGGAGAAGGGATATCGCTTCCCAGAGCATTCATGACCTGGCTGGAAATCTTGCATAGTGCTTTGTTTGGAACATGGTCGTCATATCCCATGATTTCCGTGATCTTCAACGTCGCTCCTGTAGCTTCAGCTCCAGCTTCAAAGCACTTGTTCACTTTCTTCCTGAGAACCTTCAATCGCTGTTTGCTCAATGCTCTGGTAACGAATATCCCCGCTGCGTATGCATGGATGATATTGGGTGCTGCACCTCCATCTATGATGTGTCCTTGAATGATATCTCCAGGCATCGTCTGCTGCCTCAATACACTCAATGCATTATACGCCGTGATCAGAGCATCGAGGGCATTGATCCCTTCCCATGGAGCAGCTGCAGCGTGGGCTTCCTTGCCGAAATATTCAACTTTGAAGCTGACATACGCATTCGTGCTCATCAGCGCGCAGTCCGCGACTTTCCCGGGATGAGAGATGAGGTTGATGTCGACTTTGTGATCAGAGTATGCTCCTGCGTCCAGGAGTTTGATCTTTCCACCACCACCTTCTTCTGCCGGTGTTCCGTACAAAATAATCTTCCCTGGTATTGAGAACTTGGTCATTGCTTCACCTGCTGCAAGTGCACCAGCCAGTGAACATGTGGCAATCAGGTTATGGCCACATGAATGACCGATCCCCTTGAGTGCGTCTATCCTCGTCAGAAAATTCTCGAATTCAGAGAACATGCTTACCGTATTCAGCATTGAAGCTGATCACAGGACCTTTCTTCCCACTGTCATACTCAGCGATGAAGGCCGTCGGGATGCCGTAGGCTGATGGCGTCACCTTCCATCCCTTCCTCGATCTCATGAAATTCGTCAGGGTTTCATGAGCAATGAATTCTTCATAATTGAGTTCTGGGTTATCGTGGATCTTAAGATTTACTGGGCGTAATGTCTCACTGATCGAGTCGATGTACGTGGAAACAAATTCGAGGTACTTTGAGGACTTCTCTAAACATGGTCAATTGATACGTCGATGGGTGTGTGATGTCGGATCAGCTTACCTTTTTGGAGCTGCTCTAGAGCTGTTGTTGGCGCATCGTCACTTCTCGTCGAGATGTCGACGTATTCGTCGTCGACGAGGTCAAGAATTATCTGCATCGTGGGAGCAGGAGCTGAGAATGTCAGAGTTGAATGATAGGCCGAGAATTATTCAACATACAGGGAAACGAGAGCCTCTGCAAACAAAAACACAATCTTCGGAGTCCCCAGCCTCATTAATCGTGCCGATAGGCATCCTCCGGCTTGATACTGGATCTCGAAGATGGGGGATGAGGGGCAAAGTTGTACAGGCAATCGTTAGTTTGCTCCCAGAATCAGGAAAACCTTATCTATCAACCAATCACCACAACTTCGGGTTGAAGATATAATTGGTCAATTCTGCTCTCGAACGATACGCTTTGTGAACGAGCCAGAGGATGATCTGACCCTGCTCTAAATCGGCAAATCCGATGTTGTGCCCGGCATGCTCCCGGCAAACTACACCCCATTCTTGGCGAAACTGTGTATCATTTCCCAAGAATGAGGACGATGAGATTTTTGGTGAGCCGACAAGATGGGATGAAGGTGGAGAAACAATGCCCGTCGGCCATGTGGTAGTGGATATTTCGTATCTTTTACTTTTTCTTTATTTGGATGGGATCTCTCTTCGTCCTTTTCTCTACCATCACTTTCAAAATCTGTCAAAATGGGTGCTCAAGACGAGATCAACACTTCAAGCGATGCTCAGGCCCTCCAAAATGAGAAGATTGCAGTTGTGACCGAGTCTGATGAAGTTGGATTCGACAAATCCGAACTCCATATCGATGATGAAGCCGGTGAGATCGCCGCACAGGCTCTCGCCAGTGGTCCAGCAGACGCAGAAGTGTCCAAGAAAGTACTCAGGAAGATCGACTTGTATATTCTTCCTTTCTTGTGCATCACATACGGTTTGTATTCATCCCACTTCTCAAAACCTGCCATTAATCTCTGTGTCCAGGTCTGCAATTCCTCGACAAGACGACCTTGGGTTACTCTTCCGTCTTCGGAATCATCCCAGACAACCACTTGAAAGGACAAGACTATGCATGGGCATCATCCATTTTCTACTTCGGTTACATGATGGCTGAATATCCAGGAGTGGCTTTAATGCAACGCTTTCCCATCGCCAAGTTTCTCGGAAGTGAGTTCCCTTCAATCAAACCTCCGAGCCCAAAGCTGACGAACAGTCAACATCATCATCTGGGCCTCCATCCTCATGATAACAGCAACTTGCTCCTCCTTTGCTGGTCTTGCAACAGTCCGTTTCCTCCTCGGTATGTTCGAAGCCACCATCTCACCAGGATTCGTCGCCATCACAGGTATCTGGTGGACACGTCAAGAACAAGCATCTCGATCTGCCATCTGGGTATCCTTTCTCGGATTCTTTGGTACCATTGGTGGACTCATCACTTTCGGAATCGGACATATCGAGGGCAGTTTGGCTACTTGGAAGTTGATTTTCCTTATTCTTGGTGCATTCACCATCGTCTGGGGTGTATTATTTTTGCTTGTCGTTCCAGATAATCCTGCTACTGCCAGATGGTTGACTCAAGAGGAGAGAGTGGTTGCTCTGCAGCGCGTGGTTGAGAACAAGACTGGAACGAAGAGCACGACATTTGTGAAAGCTCAGGTCCTTGAAGCCTTGACGGATCCAAAGATCCTTCTGCTTGGATTAATTTCATTTGTCAATGCTGTTGCGAGTGGAGGTCTGAGTTTCGGAAGTATCATCATCAGGGGGTTTGGTTTCACTCCATTGGAGACAACATTGATGAATATGCCGTTGTCTTTCTTGCAAGCAGTTTTCACGCTCATGGGTGGATATGCGCAGCATAAATTCCCCAATGCTAGACTCATTGTTGGATCTGTGGCTATGATTCCTCCCATCATTGGCACTGTTCTCATCAATCAATTGGATACACACAACAAGTGGGGAAGATTGGTTGGAGTCTGGCTTTTGGCGGGTTACCCCACTGGATTCATGGTCTTGCTTGGGCTTTTGGCTACGAATGTAGCCGGATCAACAAAGAAGAGTATGGCGAGTGCGATGGTATTCGTCATGTATTGCGTTGGGCAGATCGTTGGTATGTCTTAATCACCGGATCAACACGACTCAGCTTACAGAATAGGACCCCAATGCTTCAAAGCCAATCAAGCACCAGCATACCATGGAGGAATCGTTGCTATGTTGATTGGTTTCATCTTGAATATTGTCTTCAACTTGACACTTCGAGTCTTGTATCAACTCGAGAACAGGAAACGAGACAAGGCTTTGGAGGGGAAGACCCATGAAGAGATCGAGGCTCTGAAAGATGAGAGTCGTGTGCAGGGATTCGATAACGTAACAGATAAATATAATGTTGGTTTGATTCCGAATGTTGTGAAACGTAGGCTGACTTGAATACAGGTTTTCTTCAGATATTCGATCTGATTTGAGATGCTCCTTGGGACTGAGATTGGGGAGACGTGGTATGGGAATGATTCTTGGTAATAGTAATGAGAAGATGAGTATTGCCAGATATGCGATCAAGTCATGTATCGAGCCGAGGAGGTATGATTGTGCGTGGGGTAGATGTGTATCCAGTATTGAGCTCTGATACAAGTAAACACGGTCTCGCTTCCTTTCCCACCTTCACTTTTGTGTCCAACACCCACAAACCTTATGCGCAACATCTTTAAAACTCAAATGATCCTGTGTCTACTATTCTCTGTGTGTACCCAGTCCATCTCTTCAGCCCTGTCCTGGATCTCGTGTTTGATGTCACACGAACTCGTATGCAAGCCATGTGACCTCCTGCCAAGGATGGACTGATGATATCCAGATTCTCGATTTCGAGGTGAATACGAGATCAGGATTCAAGAGGAATCGATTCCCTTACCAACCAATTCTCACTGGACTGGTGATTCGACCGATTCCCAGAGTTTGTGTACGCTGAGTTTATTTTAGGGATGTCAGAGAGATGCTCTGAGCTGATGGTTTGTACCTGCCAAAAGAACCGTGTGTCATGTTAAAAATTGCCGTCTATAAGTTCTCTCTTTTCGTCTCCAGAAAAAGAAAAGATGAAGCTTCTAGATCATCTCACCCGGTCCAGTCTCAACCAAACAGTGTAATCAACCAAGCAAAATGCAGCTCACACGCTTCGCCCTTCTTAGTCTCCCTCTCATTGCATCCAGTAAGCCGCTGGGCAACGACCAACCATCTTTCTTCTACAAACCCCTCACACTCACCTTCCACGGCGGTCCAGCATCTTACTCACTCTCCTTCCCCGCGGATGGAAACACCTACAGCACCAACAACGGCTTGAACATCAACAGAATCAGCAATACCGACTTCAATATCTTCTACGGATGCAACTTCTACTTTGCCGATGATGGTGGGAAACCAGTTGCTACGAGCCCCAGTGCGGATGGGAAGGAGGTGCAGGTTGGGACGCCGAGGGCGGTGACGGCTGTGAATTGCCAGCCTACGCCTGGGGGTTCGAATACCTGTCTGCCTGTTTATGGTGAGTTGTCTCTCGGAATGTATTCTCAAGAACTTGGGGATATGTCTGTGGGCTCGAGAAATACGAAGTACTGACGAGACATAGCGAGCTGCGAATGGTGCGGTGGTGCCAATGGACAGGGTGGATGTCATCTGTTGAATTGCTGTAGTGGATATTGCGCTGCGACTAAGTGCCGTCCTACTACTTAGCTGGTTTATTGAGTGACCATTTGATGCCTCGAGGCGGACGAGGCTGTGGTGATTGATGGCTAGGAAGTTTGTTGTCGCTCGCTGGAGATTTATATCGAGGCTATGTGGTCTGTTTCTTGTCGTGTGGGAGAGACAATTGAAGGAACGATTGCTATCGGATTGTAACTTGGATACTTTTCGCTCCGAATTTTACTATTATTATTGTGCAAGTGAGGTTTCCATGTGAAAATAGGATTGTTTTGAAGTGTTTTTGGGCAGCCGAAGCGAGAGGGGACTTTTGTTTTCTTTTTTTCGTTGCTAATCTTTTGAGATGGTGTAGCAGTACCAGGAAGCGATGCCATCCGGGTACAGTACTTTGGTGACTTCTTGCAGAATTGTGCTCTCTATGATGCCAGAGGATGGCCTACGTTCAACACAGCGACCAAATGATGTGTGGTGTTCTCGATGCTGGAGAATTCCCAGGGACAACAAACACGCATGAACTTGCTCGCTTGTTTCCCTACCCCTGACAGAACCAAACCCTCTCCCGCCGAGGCTCTAGGCTCTGCGGCTGCCAGCGATTAAGCTTCTCTTCTTTGCTTATCTTGTACTCTGAAGCTCTTCGCTGTTCTTCCCCATCAACGCAACGCAAGCAGCGTCACCAAAAACGAATACACAGTCCATCGGCAGAGCAGATTTAGTGCTGAAGTGTCTAGGTTTGACAGCACGAGAGGGAGGCTTCGTGGCCAACGGGAGGGACAGAGAGAGCAGAGCAGCCATCTCGAAGCTCGAGGGCCCTGGTACAGCAGCATACTAACTAACTTGCTCGCAGAAATTCTCTATAACCTTTGACACTTCAACAATTGATCTCAAATACCTTTCGGCAAGTTGGCCATAATCTGCGAGCTTGGTGCCCGTTCTCCGTCGCGTTGCGATAGATCTTCGACTGCGCCCAGCCCTAGCTACCCTTCCAATCCTCGAAAGATGCCTGCGTCTACCACTCAACACAAGGTCTGCCTCCTTCATACTTTTCACCGGAATCGAACGAGCGAAAGATGTGCGAATGGATTATACCGGGCTTCGTTCGATCCAGTTTGAGGCAGAGGCGCTGCAGAGGCGACAGCTTCCACGTTTTGAATCCTGTACAATATCCGCGACGAGCTGCTAGGAGCTACCGGGCAAGAACAAATGAAACTCTACGTCTGTTGGGGTTGAGCGCACTGGGGATACAGAGCCGGCTCGGAGCAGCTTCAAGTCATATAGGAGGCCAGCAGAACGGTATCGTAATGGAGGGGAGTGCCGAGCAGCATTTGATGCACAAAAAATCTTCCCTCAGCGAGGAATGCTGCCATCCGTGTATTGCTATGCCCATGTCATAGAGGCTTGATAACTACATATGCTCACTCTGCGAGACATAGCCAGTTGTTCTGAGGAAGAACTCCCATGGGAGTTGTGACCTTCAACCCAGACTCAGTATATTTGCTTTCTACTTCGGGCATGCCAGGCATTTCTTCCTCTATGTCTGCGGTGAATGGCTTTCGGCTCGTAGCTTTTCGAGGCTTTGCTCGTCGTTCTCGTCTGGATACTCATTGGCTGACAATGTTCCCTCGCCCTGGATCCGTCCGGCATGAAAATTAGACGTTGTGCGTCACAGCACCAATGCAGCAATATTCGGACGGAACTTGGGAGTATTTTCAAACTTTTCTTACCTTCATCTTTCAATTGTTCATTTGCGGTCGATTTTCCTCACAAGATCCGCAAGTTTTGCAAGCCGGGGAGGTGTCATGCCAACAGTGCCATTCAAGTGATCTTTTTCTCAGTTGGTAGCTCGCACCAAACATATGTCCCTGAACAAATTTCTCGGATATGTTCGGTCATCATCGTTTACGTGATGTCGCGATAAGCTGGCGCCTTGGAAGTCTTGCGTATATGCCGTACTACATCATTCTTGGCGACGAGTGTCCTTCCTGATCAAGCTTAAGCGGCTCTTGGGAGTAGCATCAAGTGGCTTGGAAATCACAACGAGCTTCCATGAACGGCTTCGCAAAGACAACAGCTATTCTTGGACTCTTGGAGTTTTCATAGGGAGGAGGAGGTAGTGTCTGCGACTAACCCCCGCTTCCGAGGGTTGTTTCTGGGGTTGTATATTGTACCTGCTTTTGTCTTCGTAGACAATGGCTCCGACTGGCTCTTTTCGTTGCCGAGCATGTCTTATTGCATGCCTTAGCAGTCCGCTATACATGCGGGCAAGACTGCCAGAGAGATACGGTAGAATTGTCATGGAACGGAGTCTGCTGCCATCGATTTTATTTACCCCTCTGCCGAGCCTCTTGTTTCCTTCCTTTCTCAGACCATTTTTGCATCTCGCAGCAATATGAGGCCCTGGCATTCGGAAGCTACGGTTTGTAGCGGCTTTCTTGGGAGAAATGGGAGTGAAGATCTATCATAGCCAAGCTGTCAAGAGAAGCTGGGTGGGAGGAGAGTAGGTATATATGTAGAAGTTCGTGCGCAGTTTTGAGCTCTTTTTCCCCCACGCCTAAAGTCAAACGCCCATTGTCTCAGGTATTCCCATTGGAAGTGTAGTTGAAAGCTTGTATCGTACAAGCCTCGCTCGTCACTATGCGTTTCACTCCCTCAGTCTTTGGCGCACTCGCCCTCGCGGGTGGTGCTGCCGCAGTGGAAATGGCAGTCAACGAGGAACTTGCCAGCTGTAAGCCTTTTTATCACTCTGATCGACTCAATTCTAACCATGACAAGCGTTCTACGACTCTGGCCTCGCCATGGACCAAATTATGACCGCCAAGTTGGCACATTGGGAAATGGAAGAGGAGATGGGAATCATGGCCGCCGAGTTCCCAGCATGGCACAAGAGAGTTCGCTGCTCAAACGGCATTGCCGATGCTCTTCCCGGTGTACCAGGTCATCAATTCAAGTGCCGGAATGTGAGTAAACCCAGTCAGTTTTCCGACATTCGCTGACTTGACAAGATGGATTTGTACTCCTTCATTCCCATGGCCGAGCTTGGCTGCCCCAACGCAATGGGTTCCGGGTCTTGGGGATGGACTGATGAGGAATCTGGACGTGAGTTTGTCGCCGCTGGATGCTACTACGGTACATCGTTCTTGGAGATCCTCCCAACCGGACAGCTCGTCAAGCTCGGATTCCTGTAGATCAAAGTCCTCCCTCGATGCGAACTTTTGTGCTAACTTTCCCAGCACATCCTATGCAGCACTCGGTTCTGGTTCTCGCTGGAAGGAGCTCCGTGGATACAAGAACTACATGGTCATTGGAAGTGAGCTGAACGATCACGGAGTCCAGATCTTCGACATGAAGAAGCTCCTCACTGTCGATCCTGCCAGCCCGGTCACATTCGATGGTACCAACAGCACCAGCAGTGACCTGACTAGTCACATCCAGCCATCTGTCTTCGGCCGCTCCCACAACGTGCATGTGCACAACTCTCTCCCATACTTTGTCACTGTTGGGATGGGCCCTAGACTCCAGGGTGAGCCGACCTGCTTTTCTGGCATCATCTTCTGGGATATCACCGATATCGAGAACCCAAAGCGAGTTGGATGTGCCGGAGAGGATGGCTACGTCCACGACATCCAATGCTTGATTTACAAGGGACCTGACACCAAGTACGTCGGTACTGATGTTTGCTACGGATACAACGAAGACACCTTGACCATCTACAACGTCACCGACAAAGCTGCAGCCACCATCATCTCGAGAACTTCGTACACCGGAGCCTCATACACCCATCAAGGAGAAGTCCTTGACAAGGAGTGGCAACAATATATCATCCTTGATGGTAAGCTTCTCACGATCCGTCCCATTCTCCAACTAACATCGCGCAGATGAGACCGATGAAGTCAACTCCCGAGGCCCAGCTGCGGACAAGTACCCCGTCACATACGTCTGGGACATCTCCTCTCTAGAGGCGCCAAAGCAAACCGGTATCTACAAGGGTACAACCACGACCATTGACCACAACCAGTACGTGATTGGCGACTACGTCTATCAGTCGAACTACGGCTCCGGTCTCCGTGTCTACGACATCTCATCCATCCCCGAGAACTCCAAGGGCAGCGATGTTTGCGAGGTCGCCTTCGTTGATATTCTCCCAGAAGACGATAACCTTCCAGGCGGTGGCAACGTAACCTACTCCGGTACCTGGTCTCACTACCCATACTTCAAGTCCGGCTTCATCTTTGTACACACGTAGGTCTCAGCTCCCTTCTGAAACATTGCCATGAAATCTAACCCTTTCATTAGTATTGAGCGTGGTGCATTCGTTGCCAAGGCTTCCCAAGCCTTCCCCAAGTGCAAGAAGTCCTGCAACGCCGATAACTGCCTTCGCGGTATGCGTGCCGCTAACAAGCTCGAGGAGAGCAAGGCTTTCTGTGGCGAGTTCACCAAGACCGTCAATGTCAATGTGACTGCTCTTGCTTCGACTGTTCCTTACGTTGCCTCTGCTTGCTCTGGCAATGTCATCTCGAGAGTCAGCTCCGCCTGCGCGTGCTTGCCAACTGCTTAGATGTGGGCGATAGATGGGACTGTAGGGGAAGACAAAAGTTGGGATCATGAATGTCACGATATTAATGAACGGCATTGTACATATATCACAGTGTAAGCAAAACCAAAAACTAAAACTAAAACAACAAAGATAATTACATTCTGGCTTCAATTAGATCGCTTTGCCCTTGATTAATCACACTCACTCGCTTCCAGGAGCCCAGAATGATGCGTTGTTTGTTTGGCCTTGATGAGCATCTCCAGCCAGCTTCAAGCAAGTTACGCGAAAAGGTATTATCCTCTTTCCTGATGGCTTGTTGGTTGTATTTGCAATCATCGGTATACAAGCCCGGCACTCGTCCCAAGCGGTTAGGAGTTAACTCATCTTTCACGTCAACGCAACATTAGATTGAGATTATTGTCCGTTGTGTCGGCTGGCACACAGTAGCTGGAGAAATGGACTGTCCGTGCCAGTGCGCTTGTACCCGTTGTTATCAACGGGTACGAGTAGGATTGGCGCTCTTTTGGATTCGACGTTCCACGTTTCCTGTATTTATTGATGAATACCACTATTGGTCCCAGGGTAGGAAGTTTACGAAGGCACTTATCTCGTAAACGCTAGCTTCGTGGCCTTCGGTCTGTGGAAACTCGAAGGGCCGGGCCCATGGAACTTGTCCCACGCTTTCCTTTAAGTGCTGGGGTTCTTAGCCTCGTCATGTTTTTGGATTTGCTCTTTATTTACCATGATCTAGTAACCCGCTCTGAGCAATTTTTCGTCCCTTTGGAAATTCTAAGTTTGTTTGTAAATAATCAAGGGGCGCATTTACAAGTCATCTTACCCGAATGCCTGTTGGTTTCATGAACACTTTTTGCCCGTCTTAATTGACGCGAGCGCGTTTGGCCTAATCTCCTTCTGAATAGAATGAAAGAGTCTTGAACGAGGTATGTATACTACGAGATATATTATTACCTGGGTTGGTGGCGCAATGCGGAACCCCTATCTTTTTTTGTCATTTGTTTACTTCAGGTCTTCTTCGGAACTTCACTTCATCCGCTTTTATCTCTAATGTACAAACAATTTATTACATTCAATATGAAATGAATTAACCGAAAGTAAGTATATTCTTATTCCCCGATAGCTTGTCGGTTGTAAATACAATCCCTCTCCAAACAAGCTCTGGTGTGCAGTCAGTCTGGTGTTGTCCCGCGCTCGTTGTCATCAACGACGCCTCCCAGGAGTTAACTGGCCTCGTGGATTTCTCTGTTCCTCCCGTCCGCTCCCTCTTCGTCCGTCTTAATCGACGCACGAGCTTGGCCTAACCGCCTCGCAGTTTAAACCAAACCCCCGGACTGCTTCTTCATTGAAGCATCTCCACCACGTTAAAACCCCCTCATGGCTGACTGTACATACAGATTCGTGAGGGGATTCATCGAACTTGGATATTTCCAAGTTCAAAGCTCAAAGCAAATTCACCGTTTGCATAATTGCATCTGCACGCAGGATTGTCAGCCGTTAAAAGCGCAATCCCCTAAAAAAAATGGCTTTTTTCTTTTGACCTTTGTTTAACCTTCAATTCCTTTTCACGTTTGCATTACAACACTGCTTTGGAAGGCCGTTGTATTCTTTTTCATTGCGTCAACAATTGTAAAGTTGGTATATCCATGTAAATCTCAATCCCCTTCCCCTCAAAATCCAATCCTGTCTCTGTATCCTGTATCCAATCATTTGGAGTAAAGAACTTCGACGACGGTGTCCATTCGGCATTCGCAACGGCTGCCCTCCCGATGATCCTCACGTACGACACCTCCAGCCTCACAACAGCAACAACATCCGACTCCCAGAAATGGAACAGCATATCACCAACTCGGGTATTGCTGGGAATCAATCCAATGACCCCGGACCGGGTGGAAAAGAGTCTTGGAGCTGAGGGTTCTGTCTCTCCATTTTCTTCTGGGCCAAATTTGAAAAGGGGAAGCAGCTCATGTTCACTTCTGCTTCCTCGAGTCGGTACTCCCAGAACCCCATGCATATCTTTTGCACCTTTCCAAGAGAAGTTCGGCTCAATGGCTCGTATCCTGTCCAACTCGGCCTTCTCTAGATCTAGAAGCACTCGCATAAAGCCCTCGTTCTTCCTCCTCAACTTCTCCAGATCCGTCTGACACTTCTGTAACGAAACTTTCCATTTCCGAGTAGCATCAGGAACAGCAATGAACTCATCGTACGAACACCCAACTGAAGACACGCTCCCAGTGTACACCCCAACTGCTTTGAATGCTTTCGTCCGGTCATTGTTAGACTGGAGCGGCACGAATGGGTTCTTCTTCTGTCCCAAATCTCGCTGCATCTGATTTGTCCCACCGAAAAGACGCTGGACCAATTGGCTGAAATGGACGACTGTCTTGGTATTCAGAGCGGTAGAACGATACTGAAAACGAACCACGTCCTCGTATACCTCGAACAGTGACTTGGAGTAATCCACTGGGAAACTTCCATCCTGGCAATCATGAGCGATTCCAACAAATCCGTACACCTTATCCCTTGGCTCCTCGCAGAGAGAATCTTTGCAGACCTCCATGAGATTCGCCAGCAGAAAACTATCGCCATGTCTCCCTTCTCTCTGGCGTGCCAGTTTGACTGCCAGATTCGTCGTCTCATCCCCCAAAATGCTTGCAAAGAAATCGGTCCAGACTCCTGACCTCGACTCCCAATTATTCTCCTGATCCATCTGCCACTTCAATCCCCAATGTAGTTCCAGGTCCGTCGCCGCACCGATTTCCTGCACAATCCATATTCGCCTCCAGTACGATTGATGACACAATGTGCCCAGATCATTCCGATCAAACCCATTCTCGTCGCCCGTTGTGAAATCTGAATGCACAATGATCCCCAACCAAACCAGTACCCTCTTCGCGCGAGCGTATATATACGCCATGAGTTCCACCTGTCTATTCCTCTCCTCCAAATCCGATTGGTTTATACATATCGCATCTATCCAAAGCACTCGCTCCTCCGATGCATGTCGCAGATGTATAAGTGCCAAAGCCAGGTTCTTTCGTACTTCAACTCGTGTACCATTCAATTCGATTGCCCTCAAATCATCCGCTCTTCCCCATGTGTATGACAGCGCTTCATATCTCGGTCTCTCTGCGAAGGCGGAGCGCCCGAGTTTGACGCGGATCGAGGCATTTCGAGGACCGGGCTGGAGGATAGCGAGACGGATCGAAGGACGGACTGTAGATAGGTCTAGAGGCTCGTATTTGAAGTTCGGGAAGCCGTGGATAGTTGCGGATGTGGTTGACATTGTGGACGGCTTCTTGCAGAGGAGGGGGAGTGGTGGGGTTTGAAGATATGGACCTAGGTATGCATGGAAGCTATTCCATGGTCATTGGTTCGCTGTGTTCGGAGGCTCTTGTGCTGTTAATAGCATAGCCTGTACATCCCACTCCAGGAGCTGGGGTTGGTCCACGCTGGATTGATGAAGAGAACGGACAGTGTGAAGCATGCTGTAATAGAGGAGTGTGAGTGCGCGAGTGCGAGTGATCTACGAAGGGGAAGTTTGTTAGGAATGGATGTGAGAGAGTTCAGGATGACCAAGCGCTAGGCGATTAATCAACCCCTCGCTAGGTAGATCTTCAACGGTAGCAAGATGTTTTTTCACGCTTCATCACTTGAGACAACTCTCCATCTACAAAGCCATTCAGCAAATCGAAATTCTTCCGGAAGGAGAATGGTATATGGTCCAGCTCTTGTCAAGCTCGGAATGGATTTCATGAATGTTCCTAAAGCTTCACCCAATTTCGAGGAGAAAGCAGCAACCCTCATGAATTCTCCAACGCCCTAGAGCTGCTACGAGGCCCAACTGTCAGTGACTCGTTATGAAAGCAACACTTGAAACTCCACTGATTGAGTTTGAAACATGCAGATACTAAAAACTTACTGTCACACCCGTTAAGTGGGTAAGACGAAAGTGGCGTGCTACAGGAAGTTCAAACCTCATATCTTGATCTGTCTCAATCACAGCCCTTCACCCGAAAACGTCAAAACAAGGCCGTCACAGCATTTTTCTTGCTCGCCGACTCGCCAACTACAGGCAGGGACTGTCAATATCTCGATCTCGAGAGTTCTATATAAGCTAGATAAGCATTCCTTTCCAAGTCTTTTCTCTCTTTGAGTACTCGAAACTCCCCGTCTCCGCCGACCAACGTAAAGGCACCAACTCCATTTTTCATCATCTCCTTACTCCATCAAAAGACACCGAAAGTAGCAGACCATCAGGACCACCAAGTCTGACTTTCTGAAGTTAATTCAAGTGTTTTCCCCAACTCCATGACACCGAATTGTACAAATTCTACAATCTACTGCGGCCTCAACGCACCCATCTCATTTACAGCCCATTTCCCATCAATATACTGCCGCAGCTTCTTCCCCCAAAAGGAAATAGGAACAGCAATGAATCCAACAGCCAGAATCATAATACCAAGTTGGATATTGGCCCCGGCATACCCCTGAGATTTCACCCATGGTATGACAGCAAAACTGATCCCGAAACTGGCCATGTAGCTCAACCCGCTCACAACCACGATTGCTGGAGCCGCCCATCGAGGAAAAGCCTCTGTTACCCAAAGGGTATTGGCGGTGGCCAAGGCAGCGAAGCTGAAGCAGTTCAGCGTGTAGGAGAAGTATATCCACATCCAATGCCATTCATTCCGGGCAGTGAGGCCGAACAATATGACGCTCGCAGCACCAGTCAAGATTGGCAGAATGAACGCGGGGAGATAATACTCTGCATCGCGAATCCCATTGTTCTTCATGGCAAGTCGTCGGGTAATTGCAGCTATCATGAGCCCAGCCGCTGGCCACGCAAGGAGAGCCCCTACTGCCCCGGCCAGGTTAACCAGGCCCACAGTGCGGATAGGTAAAAGGTATGGGCGGCTACTCAACACCGTAGGGTACGTTTCCCCAATGGATAACATGCTACCGAAGACGAGTGCTTCCAGGAAAGCGACCCAGAAAACGAGAGGGTTAAGAAAGCACAAAAGAATCTGTGGGTAACAAGCAAGCATAGCTTTCCAGCCTCCTCGAGTCATTCCCCAGAATTGAAGCTCCCCAAACCCTCCAGGAGTATCAGGTAAAGCTTTTCCTCCGGGGACTTCTTCCCATGATTCATACAGCTTGATCTTCTCTGTTGAGCTTTGAATGATTATCCGACCGTCAAAGGCGACTGCAGGCCGGATAAAGTATGTCTCGGGTAGAAGGAAGAAGAGGAGGGCCAAAGATGTGCTGCATGGTACCAGCCAGACGAGGAAGAATGATCGCCAGTTCGTTGCCGAGTCTGCCATATATGGGACAAAGGACAGGATCGAAAGGTTGACTGCCCCACCCAAAGACCACATCATGGCAATTGCTTGGGGCCGTTGATGGATGAATGTGAGATCGATCAGGACAAGAAGAACCTGTGCATGTTAGCTTGTCCACATCATATTTTTGAGGTACGTACCACGCTCGAGGAAGCTCCAGCTGCAAATCCTTGAAAACACTGTGCAGCTAAAAGCGAAAAGAAGTTCTTTGACACGCCAGCCCATAGCGTGGCAAGAAGGAGTGTAAGTGAGGCAAGTAGCAAGACTGGTCGTCTGCCAACGGCGAGCGATAATGGGATCCATAGGAACGCTCCGAGACCCATGAAAAGCGTCGGCGCAGCGAGCAGGGTAATCAAGTCAAACGGTTTCGTTTCCTTGAAGCCTCAGCAAATGAATTACTAGCAGGACAGAACACGTACATTTGGAGTGAATTCTAGAGCGAGAGGCTTCAGCATCAAGCTCGCTCCTTGTATGACAATAAGACCGGCGCAAGAAAAGGCGACAAGGGCAAGAAACGCTCCAGCTCGTTTTTTGGAACTCCAATTCAATGGGTCTCGTGCCGAATGTGTTGGAATGGGAAGATTGATTGTTCTGCCATCGGAAGAAATGAGATACACACTTCCTGTGAGGTCGAGTGTTTCTCGTTTAGAAACGAAGGATGGGGCGAGAGATCCAAACAAAGACGTAGCCGAGGACGTCGAAGAACGGATTGAAGTCATCGTGAGTCCTTTGAGCTACATGCCTGCCGTGGGGAAGTGGATGTGGCACCCATTAATATGTGGGACGCCGTCTTTCTTTTGCCCAGATGGGGATTGATACAAGTATTTCTTGACGTTTGAACTTCACAGAGCGTTCAATGCACGCTAACGCAAAGGAAAGTTTAATATATTGATTCAAGGTTATCTTGAAATGTCAACAGCTAGCCACTGGCCAATGGTTCAAGTTAGTGAGACTCAACTTGCCTGGTCAAGGCTTGACTCTGAAACCATAAGGGACACAGAGTTTGGCTAGCAAGCGGCATGTGCGGAGTGTTAAACTTTCGGTACCGTATCAAACTTTCGCAAACGGAGACTTACCCAGATGAAGATAAGAGGAGGATGTGAATGGTCTGATGTCAACCCCGAGATGTCGTCCGGGAGAAAGACGACATTCCGAGAGGGAAACTGAGGGGCTGGTCGATTGACCGAATTGAGTTCGTTTTTGAAACAATGTGCTCTGAACGTTACAATACTCTGGGCACTATTTCACAGAGAATACCTCACAGATATTGTACATCGCGCACAGCCTAATGGAGCTTGGCTCGGTTTCTCTTTGGGGTGCTTGATTTGCTAGTGGAAACTCAATACTAACGACGGGGAATCCAAGTCTAAAATTCTATATCTGCTACTGACTTCTGAGGCACTTCATTAGTACCACTATCAATCCCACGATGCACCATTCAGCCACAGCGACGAAAAGAGGGAGCCCTAGAGAAACCCCTCCATGATCTAGGCCCTGATTGAAAGAACGTGCCAGGACCCATGCATTGAACAATCCACCTCCAAGCATATCCATATAAAATATGAGGATATAAAGCCGATCTATATCCATTTTTTTAATATTCCTGGTCAGGGACAGCTCGCTTCGTGCTGCCATGCGAAAACCTTGACCGGCTGCACAAAAGACAAACCCTGAAAGTAGTGTAAGTGGGTGATATTAGAGCCCTAGGAATCTCGTCTTACCCAGAATGACGATTATCCAGCTTTGAGCTACCCCTATAAGTAGTAGCCCAACCATCATACATGCCGCACAGAAACAGCAAACGTTGAGCGTATCCCAGTGTTTTGGAAAGTAGTACATCACTGCCAGAGGCGGCAAGTTCACTAGATTGCTCAGTGATTGTAGAACCGATGCCTGTGAGGTTAGCATGCGCCTAATTCAAACCACTCTGGTATAGACTCACATATTTCAGACTCATTCCAAATTTTCTTGTCAATACTTGTAACAAAGTGCTTCCTGACATCAATTGTCCGAAGACATTGGTAAATGAGAAAGTCAAGATTAAGAAGAAATTTGTAGGGGTGAAGAAAAACAATTTGAGAGTTACCATAAACTGCTCAAGTATGGATGTAGACTTGGGATGAATCTCGTTCGGCTGCGGTTCGACGGGCTCAATCGGCATGTGCCAAAAGAGAGCCACGACAGCAACAGTTGAACACAGAAGACCTAGAAACAACGGATACCAGATGCATCTATCCATCAGAGATGCCGAAATCCCTTTGGCGAGAAAATCCGGCACCAGGACAACCATTTGTCCAAGAGTGAATGTTGAGAACCTGCGCCAGAATTGTCAATATACAGTGCTTATTCTACCATTCCGCTTTCCATTTCCTACCTTTCATCTTCTAGGGCAACTAGAGCAAGAACCATAAACAACATTTCCATTCGCATATAAGGCCCAGAAGCCACTGCAAGGGTGAGCGAAGAAGCCCAGGTCAATTCCACAGGAAAAAGCTGGGTTCCTACTGCATAAAGTTAATTCACAAGAACTTTAATATAAGTACGGAAAGAACTTACAGACTAAATAAATCCAGAGCTGTCCTAGGACATGGAACAATAAATTGAGTTGAAGCATTCGTCTTATGCCCCATTTCCGCAGAAGCGAAGGCATGTAAACACTTGCGATAATGGCTGACTTGTTAGCCTGATTTAAGCAAGGAAGTCCCTTTGGACCTACCGAGAGCAGTATCAAAATTGACTTGTTTAGAAGTGACAGAAGCGAGCTTCTTTTGGACTGGGATAGCATCTGTATCGCAGTGGCTGTCTTCCGAAAATATATTGGGAAAGGTAACTGGATTTTGAAATTCTTTACAAATGGCGTTTGCGTACAACTGCAGCAGAGGAGCTTCCGAAAATTGATATGACATGCTGACGAGTACCATAACTCCAAAACAGCACACCTTTGTCCAGGATTCGTCGGGTACTGCTTCGGATGCAGGGATCGACTCGATCGATGTCAGTAGGGGCTCACTTGCCTCATCATTTACTACGTCTCCGGGTGTCATGGTTGAAGAATTGCCGGGCCAATTTGTAGTTTCGTTGCACAAGCAACTTATCCAAGTACCTTCCGTGTCGGGGAAAATGGAGGCACCGTGGAGTGTGGATGTACAGAAGTGATGGAGAACGCTCCCATGTCTCGGCTGCCTGTTGTCAAAAGGAAAACGAAATTAAGGGGGAGCTTTTCGGACCTTTGCCTTGTCTGCCTCGTCTGCATTTGCCACAGTGTACTTGCCCAGTGGCGTGTGAGGAACTGATGCCCAATTGTTCTCCCTTTGAAACTGGGCTGTGGTCAAATGCCTTTCAAGTGGGAGCAGCAATGTCCCTGAAAGACTTGACAACAACAGTTGCAATATTTCCATTATCGTGGTATTGCATCCTCCGTACGAATCGTAAATGTTTGTATGCGGCCAAGCCCAACGGCCCTGATGTTATTCCCTTATCTCATCAAGTGACCGGGATATCACATGGGAGAAGTACATCTGTTACCTCGATTCTCCAGATTATTTCCAGTTAAATATGTTCCGATTGATATTCAATGGACATTTTGTCAATGGATCGATAGCTACGCACGCCATCTATTCTAAATTTCTATTTACTTCTCGCTTTAATTCTCGCTTTACTTTTTTGAGCACTGATTACCAAGATCGGTGCTCCACGAAAATGAAATGGGATGGAGAGAAAACGGACAGAATTTGAGGCTGGCACCAGGCTATGTTGAAGATTACCAAGAGCCTCCATTGGTCTAGATTGTGATTTGGGGTGGGTGGTCCGCCCTGTCGAGTTGCCTTTAGGCAGTATTGGTGGTCATGGGGTCGTTGGGCACCTATGATGACCCCGGATAAGGTGTGCGCTGGCTGCGGGCTCCGCCGACTGAAGAGGAAAACGAGGCTCAAGGGTTTGGCTGTGTTCTTTGCAGGGCTGGCATATGCGATAGGATTCAAAAATCCGAGAGTTTCTACACGTATTTGATCATCTCTTGTTTCCCCGATTGAGTGTACTCTCTGTTCCCACTTTGTCGTGATGTCTACTTCTAGTGGTCGAAAGAGCGACAAGTCCAGGGACTCCAGAAGAAGGAACCAGGGAAGAGACGACGAAGATCGAAGAGAGAGAGATAGGACACCGCGTCGATATGATCACGATCCGTCCACTTTCACAACATTGGACGAGTTGGAGGAGAATGTAGAAAATTTCCACCTGGGAGCCCGAAGAGAGGAGCCAAGCTCATCATCGCCATGGAGTGATTGGAATTGGATGGAAGCTGATCCAAGAGGATACTGGTGGAGGTCCAAGAAGGACGAACAAGATGAAGAAACTTATGAATATGACATGGAAAGTCAGCCTCCAGAAAGCGATACACCTTCACCTCGCCATTATACAACTGCCCCGACCGAGGATTCAACTTCACGCCGTGATGCATGGCAATCAAAATCTACTTCAGTTGGTGCACGCAGCCATAGGGAAGATGAGAGTTACAACGCTGAATCTTCAGGACATGTGCCCCGTTCTGGTTATAGCAGGCCTGGACCAACTCAACAAGGTTCATACAAATCGAGCCAGCCATCGACAAAGATGTCTTCCGGCATGATGTCTCAAGGTGATTATATAGGACGTACAGTTTTCACCGATGACGATGAGTTACTTGAGGATTCTCGCGACTCCACGACTGAGGGAAATCAGCAAATGTCAATAAACATCTCCGGGTCCGACATGACGGCGAGTCAATCGCCTCAGCTACCCCCAGTGCTCATCCCACCGTCGAGTATATGTGGCTGTGACTCGAAAGATCATCTTTGTGGTGTCATAATATTCCCTTCTCATCAATCGCCAAAGGATGGGAAGATCAGCTCAAAGAGAAGTAGAGGCAAGACGGGATCGTCCTCAAAATCAAAATCTGCCCCAAGCTCAAGCTCAACCTCCGGCCCAGGATCGGGATCGGGATCGGGGAGGCTTTCTGTAAAGGTGGAAATTCCTCAATCTTTTTATCATATATAGTAGCACCTTTCAGTTACTGACATACAATTCTTCAATCAGGGCCCAAATGGTTCAGGGTGTGGCCCAATCGTAATGCCGGGGATCACGCCGTCCCCGAAACCCCAGCCTCCATCTGAAGAGGCTTCGACACGGGACTGGAACGATTACGAGCGGGAGGCTGCTCAATGGGAAGAAGACTACGAAGATTGGAAGCATATAACATGTCCTTGCAGGCACGGTTATTTTGACGTGGATGGGAAATGGGTATCTGGTGGAGAAGTTCGTAGGGGAAAGGCAGTTCCTAATCCTCGTTGGGATTCCACCGACGGTATTGCGCCAGATGTGACGTCGACGAAGGAGAAGTATAAACTCAAATTGTTTGAAAGAGTTTACGGGTAGTAGCGTACAACTATGGCTAGTTGGTCAAGAGCACTCATGTACAGTAAAGTAAGGTTGATTCGGCAACAACAATAGCCCAAAGTTGAAGCAAGCATTCGAATTTTACAGCAAAGGAGGCGAGCTGCATTGCTCCGATAGTCAGGTGAATTTGATGTGTTTATATAGTTTATGCCCATTTGAATAGCAATCCGAACGTGCTTCATCTTCTGTATTGTAATAAGGGAAGGTTTTGTCAAGTTGGATTCTTATCTTCTCGACTGCCGTATTTGAGACCAGCCTCAGATGAATAGATTGAAGATGCCAACACAGGCAACACAATAAAGCCCTGTAGGTGTGCAGCACCACCCCACCACTGTCTCTTGGTTGCATAGAAACCTTCGTGGATCGAATGTGCGACCAATAAAGAGTGGCTGAACGACAGGGTTTCCACTGGGGCCAACATCTCTGCTGCAGTGCAACCAACCATTTTAAAAAGTGAGGCGGGCGAACCGGTGAGCATCTGGAAAGCTTCGCGCCCAGAGTCCATATGGCCTTCTGCCTCGTTGCCTCGATTGCCTCGAGGATGGGAAAGCCCTCAACTGGAGGAATATGTATGGCTTTTGCTACCTGAGATGTACAGGGTAAACAGTTATCATTGACGCCCAAGGCTCGCTGAGTTTGAGGGAGGTTACAGAATCGCCTCATAATAAAGAGACATGGTCCTCGAGCGATGACTCTGTGTTTGAGAGATAATCAGAAGACAGACAGAGCTCTGGCAGATCCCGAATCCCCAGCAAAAAACGACCACATGGCGGTCTCTGAGGTGGGATCATGCATGAGCAGTGTTTCTGGTGGAAGTCTGTTATCTTCGCCCGGCTCCCCCACGCCAATCAGTATGGGGCTTGATGTATGTACAAGAGCCCCAAACCCAGTGATTTGCTTTGCTTTGCCGAGTGGGTGACTTCATGGTGGCAGCCTTGGCTCACCCACTGTCTCTCTTCACCTGCAGCTCAGCTGATACCTCGAGTTGACCTGCCTTAGCTCTTCAATCAACAACTCACCGTCGACCCGAGAAAGAGGATCGCGAACACGTCTACGTCTACGCCAACGGCGTCCTCAAACTCCCAGCATGTGCCATGTAAATTCGAGGATCTTCTGAATACCGTGGTCAGCCTCAACGAAGCTCGCAAGCAAGGCCGGTCAACAGCCACGGCCAGAATCGAGACAGCCTTGATTGCCATTAACTCGCATGCTAAGGCGGTTGACGTCCTCATCCAACAGCAACCAGATATCACAGCTGTTGTATGGGGAGCATTTCGATTTCTCCTCGGCGTATGTAAATGGTTTTCTTCGTGTCCATGTGGGGGCAGACAGCGGGGTATTTCGTGACTGATACTACAGAAATATAGATCGCCGCAAAAGAAATAGAAGGCTCTGAGCGAATCCACGAGGCTTTGGCATCCATCGTCGAGAATCTAGAGCGTTGGAATAAATACATCGATCTCTTCGATGAATTTGAAGGCGTGCGTAAAGCTGCAGCTCGGTTGTTCAGTCAGATAATCAATTTCTTGGTTCGCGCGAGGATATATTACCAAAAGTCTCGCGCAGGTGAGACAGAATTCATTCGTTACTTCTCATCCGGAATGAAACTAAAAAATCTCTCAGCACGGCACATCAAGATCGCCTTCAGCCCATGGTCTGAAAAATACAAGAGTATCATGAATCTCATCAATCAAGAGTCTAGCTCCCTCGAGCGCGAAGCCGAGCTTGCATTCCAAATCAGTAAGTCACCCATCACCCTAATGTTATGTTAAGGTTCAAAAGTTCTAACGAGATCTCATTTTAGGGTGTCTCCGAGATCAGAAAGGTATGCCCTGTAAGCATGTGTTCGAGTAAAGGCTAATTCGAACCAAGTCAAACAGCAGCATCTTGAGCTGCAACGACTCGAGATATCAAAGCAAGAAAAGTTTCGCGATGGTCAGATAATACCCGAGGACAACGAACCACGCCTAGTAATTAACTTATGTAGAAAACTCTGCGAGAACTCAAGACATACAACAGAACACTGCAGATGTCGCGGCAGGCGTTCAACATCTCCAAGATGGTAAGTGTCGAAGTGAGTTGGTATATCCACAGAACGCTAACGGTTCTAGCCACGAATCACTTAGAGTATCGAACTGCTATGAAATGGCTGTCTCGAAATCAAACATCAAATCCTATTTCATCTCCAGAGGAAGGAACATGCATGTGGATTCAGCAAAGCGAGACTTGGAGGAATTGGCAAGTTGATGAATACTCGAAGCCGCTATGTATATTCGGTGCCCCAGGTATGTTTACGAGATCCCAATGATCTCCCAGCTAATAGACCCGTTGTAGGAACTGGAAAGTCCACCGCGGCTCAACACCTCTTCAGAACGTCGACGACAAAGATTACAATTTCGCATTTCTTTCGGAGTGTTGTCGATAAAGATCTCGCAAAACCCACCCCATTTGCGGCAGCTGTGCTCTACGACTTGCTCCAAAACGACATTGTCATGTCAGCTGAAGAATATACCGCCACTGTCAAGCAAGTAGCGACCCTGTCCCTCTCGAGGAAACGTGTGAATGATGTCCCCTTTCACGACTTATGGAGAATTGTTGAAGCAGTTGTGAAGACACTCCCCGAAGTAATGCTAATCGTCGATGGTCTCGACGAATGTGACGAACTCACCAGAACGGAACTTGGTACCGCTATTGCTGGCCTCTCTTCACTGAAAAACACTAGGATGATTGTTTCCTGTCGGAATCATAGGCAAATAGACACAATATTTCGAGACGCTTTCAGGATTGAGCTTACACCAGCCTCGGTCACGAATGATATCAGACTATATGTGGAAGCGGAGGTCCGACGACACTCAAAGAAATTGGAACCACTGAAGTTGGAACTTCTCGAAACCGTGATGAAATCTGCAAAGGGGATGTTCCTGTGGGTAGTCCTGCTCGTCGAGGAGCTCAAACAAGCAGAGACACTGGAAATACAGCGTCAGTGTCTAGCCACGGTTCCACGAGACTTATTTTCTTTCTACACAATGATTCTTCGGAAAACAGGTTCAAACCTTCATTCGGAATCCCTCCGAAGGGAGATATTTCTCATTCTCGTTGGTCTTCGTCAAGCTTTGAGATGTCAAGAGATATCATTCATTCTGAGTCTAAAGTATGAGAAGATGCCAGTGGTAGATAACTTCCATGCTTTGATCGAGTCCGAGGAGGCGTTGTCACGGGTCTGTGGAGATCTGGTCCAAATTTCAGATGGCCGAGTACACCTATCGCATGAAACGGTCAAGGACTACCTGCTTTGCCACCCAGACCGATCGATACAAGTAACTACAGACGAAACCGAAGCGTACCTGGCGTTCAAATGCTTGGTTGCATTGTCACAGGAGGAATATCGCTCGCTGAACAAAATATCGATTCTCATCCGCCAAAATGTCGGTGCAGCTGCAGCGGAGGACGAGGACAAGTACTTTTACCAGTATGCTGCAACACATTGGTACATACATTTGGTCGTCGTCAAAGACCCGGAATTACGGCTGGTACAACTTGTTGCAGCGTTCTTGCAGGGGAATGAGTTTGTCTCATGGTCGGAGTTTGTGTATCGTCTCAGTGGGTCTCAAGGAATGGCGCTAGAAGTTGAATCAAAACTGAAGATCTGGAAAGCCAACTTGAAAGATGAAATGAAGAATCTGCTTCCACTAGGAAAGTACTTTGGGGGACCATATCGCGCCGCAGCTGAGGGATTCAACCAGAACGCCGGCGATAAAACCTTGCCATTTCTGACGTTGTATCAGCTGGGGGAGTATTTAAATCTCGCCACACGCATTCAAGAAGCATTTCAGGTCAAAAGAACTGTTGCGGAGGGACTTGTTAAACTGCTCGGAGAACGAAATCCACTCGCACTGAAGGCAGAGTCGGCTTTTGCCCTTGAATATCTCGGCCAAAGGCTTTTCCCGGAGGCAGAATCAACCTTTGCACGACTTGCCCAGATTCAGCGAGAGGTTATTGGGGAGGATCGCCCGGATTGCTTCCAGAGCTTGCAGCGACAAGGCATGGCAGAACTTTGGATGACCAAATTTGTCGAGGCGGATTCCAACCTGACAGAATCTCTCCAAGGCCTGCTTAGTACCACTGGCCCGCAGAGCTTTCTCTATCTCATGTCACAGCTTACTTTGGGACAAGTATTGGAGTACAGGGGAGAAGTAAGAAGAGCAAATTTGGACTATCAACACGTTTGGATATACCGCAAGTCTACATTGGGTCCAGACAATCCCATGGCTGTATGGGCACGTTGTGCGATGGTATCTGGGTATCGAAAGCTGAGACTTTACAAAGAAGCGGAAGAGGCTGTGCTTGAAGTGATCGATGCCAGAACCAGGACTCTCGGTTCAAGAACGGCGTCAACCGTAGATGCAATTATACAGCGGCTGGTACTTTATCTTGACGCCGAGAGGTTCTCCGAAGCTTTGGAGATAGCTGAATTCATTCTGGACGGAGATCTCGTGGACGAGTGGTTCGAACGCCTCTGCCAGGTTGAGCATGTGCGGGCCTTGCTGGAGCTTTTCACTGAAAATACTGCCGTCGCAATCGATATTCTTGAGGATCTAGTGGCCGAATCGCTGAAGAGAAATGAGAAAGGGAGGGTAAGATCAATGCTGTGGGTGCGATTGGACCTTGCGACACTGTTGCGCAGACAAGGAAGAGACGATGACGCCTTGATGCTTTTCGACGAAATTGTCACGAGGGTAAGTAGCGAATCCAATACAAGCTTGTCAAATTCCACCTGGGAAATCACTCAATCACCGCACGATCTACAAATCGCAGAAGAAGCTTTGAGACTGGTAAGAGAAATCAAAACTTTCGAAGCTAAGGTTTTGTTGAAGAAGAACGAATTGAAGTGGGTCAGACAGGAAGACTTTTGGATCCTGGACGGAAACCCTCCGGCAGACACAGCATGGATGAAGAGACCATGAATCAAGGTACATGAGGATTGGGATATCATAGGATTGGTGACTTGGCTCCTCAATTGGTTTGCAAATTTCTCGAGGCCTCGTCTAGGCCTCGTCTTGTAGGAATTGAATTCGGAGGAAATAATTCTGGTCCATTTGAGGCGAAAAGGTTTTCCTTGGGAGTCAAGACCCCTAAGATAAAGATACAGAGGGATCTAGGTAAAGAGGTGTTTGTATAGGGAGAAAAACAGTACCTACGATGTCATCACAAACCCACAGCGGGGAAGTTGGACTACTGAGGATGGAACGCGGTTACAACCCCTTGGGAGCGAAATTGAATGACAAGTGAGATAATTCATTTACAATACCACAACATGACAATATTTTCTCCGTCTTTGAATAGAATGTGGTGAAAAGGCAAGGCAATTATGTACGAATACACATTTGGCTGGTTGTTTACATGGCTCGCTTAACCAGAACGGCTTCAAGTCCTGCTGAAGGTTCGCGGTAAGGAAAACAGACAAGGGAGTGACAGCTGTACTAATTCGAAGGGGTCTTGATAGAATTGGAGCGGTAATCAAAGAATTCTTCTCGGTTGCCTAGTATTAGAGCTCCTGATGTGTGTTAGGCGATACTCTTAACTAGAACAGGAACAAGTCTGGAGGTGGGTTTAAATCGAGTAAAGCCAATTCGTACTCTCGCGAGGTGAGAGTGAACACAAGCCCTCAAATATAATTACGCTAGATCTATATTCAATAGCAGACTAAATGCTAAGCGAAAATATCGAAGCAAGGTCGGAAGGCTCCTCGTCGACGGCGGAATTCTTGATGCGAGAGCCAACCCCAAGGGTATTGAACTGCGGTACGACAGTGATATTATCGTTGTCGAGATACAAGGGGTTTCGAGTGATAGTATTTTGTTCGATTGAACGTTGCAGTCGCGATGAGGCTGGTTTCTTCCAGGAGTGTACACCGTAAACCTTCATCCTGCATGCCACCATCGCTGACTGACCCCTCCGCATATGCAAAGGCTTCCATATCCCGAAATAATCGGCGAAGTCATCAAAACAAGTTCAAAAACATGGAAGGAATATGATCGACAGATATAATCTTGAGTATCCGCTTTGACCTAACATGCCGCTCATGCCGTCGATAGTTGGTGGAGTCTAGCGACGAAAGCCGGGGCAAACCCCAGGTTCCTGTGTGACTTGGGCTGGAGGATTTTCGCACGGGCTATCACACGGCATGCCGTTTTGTTGCATGCCAGAAGTGCATTTGCAGAACTGGATATCTTCAAAAGCTTTCGACTGGATGTTAAATACGAGGAGATGTCGCCACTTGAGATGATATCGCCTCTGTGAATATTCAGGATAGAATCCGGATAGTTTCGAGAGATGCCGAGATGATTTGCTGAGAGCTCCCCACACCTCCACGGCGATCATTACTTTTCCTCATTTAGGAATTTCGCCCGAGCTCTGTCAGCACTCTAAATTTGCTTCACGGATCCGGCTCATCGTACCCTTGCTTTTCAAGATAACAAGTTGCTCAAATAGGTCATGATCGTTGGTGGATTTCTATGACTATCACGATGCCGTGTTTCCCCACCCTCACTATTGCTCGACTTGCTTTTGTACTTTTGACTTTAAGTATCTTGTGCATCAGTGCTGGTCTTGGGATCCGAATCGTGATTTAGATGTGCGATCTAGAAGTTCGTGCTCTTTTTCAGAATTGAGTTTTGGAACACCATGAAGAAATACCTCATCATACAGATCGCGTGCAGCAGTTGAGAAGTGCGGGGATCGTCAGTAGTAATCAAAGCAGCAAGACGCTGTCAAATTTGCATTTCAGCCTCCCTTTCTTCCGCCCAGCACCAGAGCTGAAAATCTAGCCATCCTCAAACAGGGCAAGTCAATCGCCAGCCAGCCCGCAAGCAAGCTTCAGTGGTCGGTTGGTCAATTCCCGTGGGTAGCTCGAGATAGTTTCCGCCCTAAAGCCTTCATCGATCTCCCTGGAGCTGATCGTCAGGCTTGCAAGTTAAGCTTATTGCCTGATTGGCGGGCATCGACTCGCCCCCCCTCATCGCGAAATTATGCAGTGTGATCCCAATTTGCCAGAGCTATCGAATGCCTGCAGGACGAAGTCAGTACGCCAATAGAAACGGTGATGCCGCTGTCACCTGAAGATCTGTGTGTTCAGCGTGTTTGTTGATTGGTGAATGGTTAGAAGGAGTTTGGTCCTGGGATCAGCCACAGGAACTTCATCTGAAAAAAAAACAACAGCCTCGTGCCTGATATCCCCCTGAGTATTGTCCCAAAGCAGACACTCATGAAGGAGGGATGGGTATTCGTTATTGTTACATCTTGAGCAGATGTACATGTTTGTGCCACTCAACGACAGATATCAGTTTTTTCTTTGTCAGAATCGAATCAGGTTTAAGCCTTATGTATGTACTCGAGTACTGCATGATGGGGATTTGAATGGATACGAAGATTGTTGTGTTGGTGTGCATCCCACCCCGGTGTGAATCAGCCCTAATCATGATCTGGAACAAGCCTCAAGCCTCATCTCCACCCCCAGGATTAAGTTTGGACTCGAATTTTATAACCCTGCCATGTTCCCCAATCTTTTCCCAGCTTCTTGACTTCATCGTTCGTTCTCCAAACCACCTTCGTTTTTGGTACCGTGTTGAAGTGACGACCAAGAACTTCCTTCGTTGTTTTATTTAATATCTTGGTCTGTCTACAATCATTTGATAGAAATATGGTGTGCACTCTGCAGCTTGCTGCGAAAGCAGTAGTGCTCGCATCGTTGGTATGTAAAAATAAAAAAACAGGGGGTATTGCCGGCTAACATTGGTAGATCACCACATCTTTTGCTGGAGCTGTCGAGAAAAGACAATCTGCTGTCACAGGATGGGCCTACTATGGATGCCAAACCGAGGGAACAAATGGAAGAGCTTTGGCATTGAAAGTAACTGCATATGATACCATGACCCTTCAATCGTGTGCTACGGACTGTGCAGCATATACGTATTTTGGTACCGAATATGGACGAGAATGTGAGAACATCGCCACTGTTGATATTCGTCGTCTAATTATATAGGTTACTGTGGAAACTCCTTCAGTGCCGGATCTGTAGTCGCCCCTCTAGCCGATTGTAGTTTTCCATGTGGTGGGAATTCGGCCCAGAAGTGTGGAGCTGGGAACCGATTGTCTGTTTACAAGAAAGGAACCGGAACTCCTCCTGCATCATCAACAACCAAGCCAGCAGCTACGACACCACCAACTCAACCAACTCAACCTGCTGGGCCAGGACCCCAGAAAGCAGGCTTGCCATCAGGTTGGGTATATTCTGGATGCATTCAGTAAGTCTATTCAACTCATCCATTTCCATTCTAACCAGGTCAGGGACAATATCAATGCGAGGGAAAATGCCAATATTCAAATCCCGACCTTCCCATACAAAGTTTGGGACACAGCCACAAATGATGCACCCTCTTGTATCGCTCGCTGCCAGAAATTCGGATACAATGCTGCTGGTTTGGAATATTCATCCCAATGCTGTATGTTTGAAACCCCCACTGGAGATCTGGGCTGATGTGTATAGTTTGCGGAGATATCGAGAACATCGCCGTTGCATCTTGGCCAACCACCTCGACAAATCCACAAGATCCTCAATCCTTCACCCGAGTTGCTGCGCCAATCAAGTACGCCGAATCCGAATGCAATGCTGCATGCAGTGGGAACAAGAATTACTGGTGTGGCTCGGGGAATAAACTCACATATTATACCTGGACGACTTCTCCTACCAAATTCTCGTTTCCGGTAGGCAATGCGGCCGGGAGATATTCTTTGTTGATTGGAGGAGTTACAGTGCCTCTCATCACATCACAGGCAATCACTGGCAAGGTCACATTCGTCGAGAAATATGGTACTGGAGCACCCAACGGCACAGGAGCGTACGAACTGGATCTCTCCCAGGTCGGTAACTCGGCCAATGCATGGAGGCAAATGACCGGATTCAAGACAGACGTTTTCTGCTCAGCAGGTCTTACGCTTCCTGACAAAGCTGGTCGACAAATTCTCGTTGGTGGATGGGCAGGTCAATCAAACTACGGAGTCCGATTGTATTGGCCAGATGGATCTGCTGGAGTCAAGGGAACTCGCCAATGGGTTGAGGATCCAAACAACCTGCAATTGCTCGTTGCTCGCTGGTATCCCTCAGCTATGATTATGGCAAACGGCTCCATTCTTGTTGTTGGTGGTGAGATTGGACAGAATGCAGATGCACAGCCCAACTTGGAGATCCTGCCAAGAACAGGAGGAGGAACTGTTTACTTGGATTTCCTCCAACGTACTCACCCATTCAACCTCTATCCATTCATCATGGTTGTACCATCTGGGATCTTCATCTTGTACTACAATGAAGCGAGAATCCTGGACGAGAAGACCTTTGCAACCAAGAAGATCCTGCCAAATCTTCCAGGTGCTGTCAACAATCCAAATGGTGGACGAACTTATCAATTGCAAGGTTCGATGGTTGCATTGCCACAATACGCCCCCTTCACGGATCCCATGGGAGTTTTGGCATGTGGTGGATCGACTGAAGGAGGTGGATATGCCATCGATAACTGCGTTTCTGCGTATCCCGAAGCTGCAAACCCCGTTTGGACTGTCGAGAGAATGGTAAGTTTCCTCCTCGGCATTCTCATCAATCGCTAATCCCCTCCAGCCCTCAAGACGAGTCATGCCAAACATGGCAGGTCTTCCAGATGGTACCTACGTGATTGTAGGTGGTGGCCAACATGGTGTTGCTGGTTTCGGTCTCGGAGGAGCACCCAATTACAACGCCGTCATGTACGATCCCAAGAAGCCTGTTCATCAGCGAATGAGCGTAATGGCCAATACCACAGTGGCTCGCATGTACCACTCCGAGGCCCTTGTTCTTCTCGATGGAAGAGTCCTGGTTACTGGTTCGGATCCAACTGGAGATTTCAACTCTCCTCCAACAAACTGGCCTGAGGAATACAGAGTTGAGGTTTTCTCTCCTCCTTACCTTCTTTCTGGGTTGGCGAGACCTACATTCTCCATCACAAACAAGGACTGGAAGTACGGAACTGCTGTCACATTCACAGTGACATCCGGATCGACTGCGAACTTGAAAGTTTCTCTTCTCGGCTCTGTCTCCAGCACCCACGGCAACAGCATGGGACAGAGGACATTGTTCCCTGCAGTCACCTGCTCAGGAACTACCTGCACTGTCACTGTTCCTCCCAACGCTCATGTTTGCCCACCAACATGGTACATGATGTTCGTTCTCGATGGCCCTACGCCTTCAGTTGGTCAATTTGTCCGAATTGGTGGCGATCCAGGAGCTCTTGGTAACTGGCCAAAGCTTCCTGGATTTGATCTCCCAGGTGTTTGAAGAGATGGATAATTTAATGTTAATGTATTAATGTTTGGTAATCTTCTTTCTGTTGCTATATTATTAGTTATATTCCCCGTCATTTGCAGCCTTCAATTCAATGCATTGATCTCACAGAATGGTTTTCATCCCTCGCTCTGTCATCACTTGGATCGGAGGTCGCCGGATTGTGTACTCTGCTAATAAAATGCAACCCCATCGCTTCTTTGTCATCTCTTTCGCAATTCTTAAACTCCACATTGACTTCGTGTATGTTTGCGGATAATATTCCATGGTATCTCTTCAAGTTCTGCATCCCATGGGACCCTCACTTGAAGTAAAGGCACCTCTCGGTATCTTTATGATATCAATCCTTTCTTTTTTTGGGAAGCTCCTTGTCAAAAGATGATTCTGGGGAGACGAGGAGGACAATGGCGGTGAGGAGAGAGGGATTGCTAGAGGAGTCGGGAGCCGGGGAATGACATTCTTCCCTTTAACGAAATGGAGCCTCCCGTCCTCTCCTGCTTCTTAGCCTTTTTACCAACACATTTTCAGAAATTGCATATCAAAACTCATTTGAAATCTCATGTAAATGAATTATTCATGAATATGTGGTTATCCAAGCTTTTTTGTTAATACCACATACCTTGAATGACGTTCCCGGAAACCCCTTTGCTTCCCTCAACTTTAGCAACTCTTCGCCCCAGTCTTCGCAACAGGCGTCGTATAGGCTCCATCCTTATCCCCAAGACACTCTGCAACCGTGACCATCTTCAGATTGTTCTTCTTTGCCCAATCAATCGTCCAGGGTGCGAGAGTACTCGCGGTACTCGGAATCGTCTCATGCATGAGAATGATGTGCGGCCCAACCGTCAATTTCCTCTCAGAGCTCTCCGGACTTTCTTTATTCCAATCCCCAGAGTCAATATCCCACGTCACCAGCCGGTAACCCAAACCTTTGAGCACACTGACTGTTTGCCCTCCTGTGTTGCCGTTCGGTGGTCGCATGTATGTTGGTTTCACGCCGAGGATGTTGGAGAATGCCGTTTCCAGTTTGGTCATCTGTGTGGTGATTTCTGCTGCTGACAAAGTGTTGAGGCCTTTGTGATCCCACGTGTGAGAGGCTATTTGATGTCCAGCTGCGAAGGTAGCGTTCAGAACAGAAGCCTGTGAATAGATGCAGTTGTACAGGGTGCCAGTGACGAAGAAGGTTGCTTTGGCGCCAGCTGCATTCAGTGCAGTAACAATCGAGGGATGATATGTCCAAGGTCCGTCATCGAATGTTAGAGCGATGGTGTTTGGGGATGTACACTTGGTAATAATTGTACCAGGTGCTGGACCCGCTTGAGGAGTTGTTTGTGGGAGAGCTGCAGCGAGGCTGGCAAGTAGTAGAATAGAGAAATGCATATTGAAGTGAAGTGATGATCTAGACTCCTCAAGGGGAGGAAACAGGGCCGTATATATATTGACCTCGGTTCGCCGGGATGAGAATGTTCAATTCAGGCAATTCGATGGCCAAGACGGGTTCGGATTTGGGGAAATGGAGATTGATGAGGGGATCGAGCTTAGCGTTGAACCAAGATAGAATTTGAACCATCACGAGAGATCTGTGCCTGTCCCGAGGGGAATTTAGCCAAATGAAGTCAATGCCAGGCTGTTTTCTCCTTATCCGAGATCTACTCGAACGTTAAAAGGGGTAGGGTAAGCTACTGGGCTCGTTATTGAACAAAAATGGGGCGTGGGAGAAGTAATCACGAATTGGCCAACTGCTAGAAAGTATACTTGAACGAACGAACGAACTCCATTCTTTCTCCATTATTCCTGATACCTGGCTATAAAAGTATGTGTTCCTCCACCATCAACAGCCATGTTCATGTATCCATTATCCATCCTCCCATCCACGATCATTGAATCATACGAGACTGTCCCATTCTTTGCTGGAATAGAGACAACACCTTTGGTTCCTACAGGACCAGTAACAGACAGGACGAATCCAGTAGGATCACGAGTCCAGCTAACAGTTAGAGGCCCATTCGGCGTAGGAACTCTCCCCTTGGCCCATTTCACATCCCCTGGAACTGGTTTGACACTCCAAGTTGAAAACCCAGGCCCTTGAGGCATCACCCCAAGAATGTAATTTGTCAATGCAGGAACCACGCCAGTTCCCCAGCCATGTGCCATAGATGTAAACCCATCTTCATATGGTTCCCCATTAAGTCCGATACCTTCCCATGTTGTAATTCCCGGATCGTGGCTTGACATCCATCCATAAAGTCTCCTGATCTCCTCGAGAGCACTGTCTGCAAGCCCAGTTTTAAATCGAGCCTCAATCTCGAAGTAGGATATGAACGCATACACTCGCTGTGAGAATGGTCCAATGACATCGTTGTCGTAGAAAGAGTTCCCGTATGGACGAGCGTGGTTGATCGAAAGGTAGGATAGGATGGATCTGGCTCTTGTCGAATTTGCTACCCCGCTCACGATGCTGAGACTGTTTCCATCTTGAGCATGAGTTTGACATGGCACATCACCACAGGTTCCATCATAAAAGGCCCCGGCTGAAGTATCAAACAGGGCGTCCATTGCAACAGAGACGTTTCGTGCCCGTGCACTCCATCGAGAAGCATCATTTTCATGGCCCAGATATCTTGCCATCGATGCTGCATTGTCGAGAGCGATAACATAAAGAGCGTTGTAGTAGGTGACGGGACCGGTTCGAGGGAGGAATGCGTAATCTCCGTAGCCATTTGCTACTCCGAATTGTTTGTTCAGAAGCCCAGTTGAAGGGTCGGTCGTGGAGGGGTAGAAGTCGTCCAAGACCCTCAAAAGATTCGGGTAATACTTTGAAATGTAATCGGCATCGCCAGTATACATGAAGAGATCGTAGCTGCATGCAACCCACCAGAGAGGATAATCATAGAGAGGGAGAGTGTAATTGTTGCTTGAGAAATCAGCAAAGTCTGGAGAAAAATCAGGTGACTTACATCGAAGCAGGTGGAAGCCATCCATCATCTCTCTGATGATCTGCAATATCTGCCAGGACATTTTTTGTTGCAATCGAGGTATCGTGGCTGAGATATGAAGTTCTTGAAGCAACTGCAAGATCTCCGACATACGGATCTCGATCCCTCTTCGCACCATCATGCAAGACGAGTTTTCCTACTAGACTCGGACTTCCTGCTCTCCTTGGATCTGTGTCACTCAAGCGGAAGGTATCTGTACACATATCATTGGTGTAGACTCCATCATACCACCATTGATTCAATTGATCGTCTGAACTTTCGAAATACCCAGTGAAGGTGTTTGGAGTTCCGAGGAAGCCAGTGAAGTTGAGACTCATTGAATCTATTGAGACTTGACCGTAGGACGATGTGTATGGAGCATCCCACGGCAGAGAGTCCAGGTAGATCTTGACGTATCTGAATCCATGGAGACCATCATTGCAAACTTTCTTCTTGAACTCACAGCCACGCTTTGCAGTCCAGGTGTATGGATCGCGACGAACAGCAATCTGATCAGATCCCGGGGTAATTGTTTCTCCCTGGCTGGTCAGTAGTGAGCACGGCATCCAGGGGCAACTCACATTGTTGGAACGAGAGAAGTCACTCAAATCGCCGAGGAATTGAAGGGTCTCGGAGAATGCCAGTCTAATGCCAGGAAGACCAGGAGTTGTATTGTATGCTCCTCCAAACTTTATGGAGAGAAGTCCTGCAATGTTTTGACCGAAATCCACAACAATAGCCGGTGCGATGTCTGACGGGGACGCATGAGCCCATGTGGTGTTCTGTGCCGTGACGTTCCTCGTCAAGGTTGTTGATCCTTTCCCGGTGAGTAACCCTTCTGGATTGGTGACATTCCCACGTGTATATTTCCCGAGCACGCGTACAGGTCGTACAATCTCATTTGGGGGAGATCGCACGTACTTCTGCCAATCCTCTCGTGCGTTGAGCTGGTCCTGCCATTGATATTCGGCGAGAGTGGGGGGTATGAAGAGAAGTATTAAGATGTGTATCCTGAACAACATCGTCGTGGCACGAAGCTATGGAGATACTGGATTGATGTTGCGATTGGAGACGTTCATATATACTTTGTCTCAGGTCCAGCGGCAGTTGCGGGTCGCGCACAGGTCCCTGTGGATGTGGATATGGATGGTTGTTTCCGGAGAATTTTAAGATTGGTTGGCAGGCGAGGACAGCCAGTGGAGGGGAGGGGGCTCTCGACGAAAAAGGGGTACTAGGTAGCCTAAACTCCATTTCGGCATCACAACAACTTCGCGCATGACCTCAAGCAAACTGTACGATGGTACTAGAAGGATCTCCGTATTTGAAGTGATCAGATGAAGCTGTTGGCATATAGGAAACCTAGTCATATGAGCCTCATTCGTTCAGGATTTGGCGGGGTATGATCACAATCTCCCGTCTTGGGACCTAACCGAGGTATGACTTTGATTCTTGTATTCTCTCACGAAGTTTGCTTGGATATTATTGCTTTGGATGTTACGTTACTTGAATATTGAGTTCGTCTTGTGTGAAATGGCACTTGCAGCTTTGAATCCAGGTGGTGGGCAGTGCTGAGTCCTGCTTGTGGGCCATCGCCTCCGTGAACAGTTTGCATCGAGGTTACATTTTGATTTAGAGGCGGAGTAGATCTCGTCGAGAGTCTCAATTTGCCGCTTAGAATTAATTACAAGTTCAGTTGGGAGGAAAACGGTCGAGGAAAAAAGCGAGGATAAGGAGACGTTTTGGTCTACTCCAATTCATTCGGTGATTGACGTCGAAAGATATTGGGAGGTTTGCTTGATAATTCCTGCCTCAAATGTTGTGCCCTTTGGGGCGTAGATTTGGAATTTTGAGTTGGCCTTAGTCAACTCCCAGTTTTGTAGCATTTGAGCAAAGTGTTGATATATATCGTCGTCCAAGTCTTCCTCAGATATTCCCCCACCTTCGCATCAAGACAAATACGTCACACAAAAAAAGACCTCTACCAAAAACACAGCCCAGCCAAGCCACCGTCCTTCATTGCCCCACCACCAACGAGAGCTTCAGCCTGAGACTGCGCCGCAGATTCGAGATATATATGATACCCCTCCCTCCCCAATGAGATTTTTTAAACCTATTAATCAATTCACCTCACTTTGAAGCTTGCAGCCAAGATGACCTCAATTCATCAACGTCTCCAATCAGCTTCGACTCAGAACAACAGCCTCCTCAAAACTATCTCCGAGACCGAATACTCCATCTCTGCATTCCAGCAATCGAATCAATATATCAGCTCTCTGAAGAAAGACATCGCTGATCAGGAAAAGAAGCTGGGGGAGTTGAATCGCCATGTCGATCGTGAATATGCCGACCACAAGAAATACCGGGATTCTCACATGAAGAGGCTGGCTTTTAAGCTGGGGGGAAAGAAGGAGAAATTCCAAGCTGATGCATCAAGAGAGGAGCAGGAATGGCTCGATGCAGTTGGTGAGTAACGTTCCGAATTGTTTGGGTGGAGCTTATTGAACTTAGCAACGCAATTGAAGACGAAGCGAGGTCTTGAACATTTGAACTCGAATCTTTCAGATGCAACCAAGACGAGTGCAGACTTCAAAGCTATCGTCGATGTGCATAATACTGCAACAGCGGAACTGGATGCACTTTACAAGTCAATCTTCGATGGACCAACTCCTGGAATTCCAGAAGAGGATGAGAAAGAACGAGCCGTTGGGAATGCCGAGTCCGATTACAACAGCGTATCATTGCACCTGAGCACAGAGAAACAGGCCAGAGATATCCTCACCGAGGCTGAGAAGTTCCTCCAGAGGGCACTCAAGGATATTCTCGACGCAGAGAGTCATGCAACGATGGATATGTGGGGTGTTGGCGGGACGTTCGCTGAGATGGCCGAGCACAGCGCCCTAAGTCAATGCCAACAGCACGTTTCCCAAGTGGAGCAGTTGATCTCCCAAGCTCAGCGTGTGCAGCCTGCTGTACAAAGGATTGGGGATATGAGGATTGCTCAAATGGACTTCATGAGTAATGTGGTGTTCGATAATATCTTCTCTGATATGCATATGCGGGATCGCATTCAGGAGTCGTTGAAGCAATTGCAAGCAGCTCGGACTGCTTTGCAAAGGGAGTTGGGAGCATCAGATTGTAGGAGGGACGACATCCAGAAGGAATTGAACCAGTTACAGGCAGTCTTGGACAGAAAAAGGACAGAGTTACAGGAGTGTCGGAAGCGGGCATTTGAGAGCATTGCGGGCTTGCCAGAATATTCGGAGCAGCCACCAGCTTATTCATAAGCGCTGTAAAAGTGTCATCTTAGAACTAATCGATAAGAGATAATATACGTAATATGCTTAAAATGATCATATTCTGTAGTGCTTGGATTTGTAAACGAAAGTATTGATAGGTATTTTGCATACTGAAAGCGAATTTAGCGAGAAGTCCGAGTAAAAAGAATACATTCGTATACCGGCTTTGTTCCAAAGAACTGTTTCTCAGGGGATAAAGTCAGTGGATGCTTGCAATGTCCCCAGACCGTATTTATTATTCGCAAACAAGGAAATTATCTAATCTAGTAGAAAAGGGCATCATCTTCACCAACCTCACATCACGGTTCTAGCCATCCTTTCACCAAACACTCACACCAGCCAGTTGAAAAAACTCCCCACCGCAATCACAGCGCCCAAAACCACCCCGTGCTTGCCGCTAACCCTC